>OLKM01003289.1:0-19620 GCA_900291075.1 Melanogrammus aeglefinus | reverse complement strand
GTAATTAACGGTAAAGTATATAGTAACGTGGTATGTCATTTGGCATGGATAAAAAAAACCTGTATAAAGTACGAAATGTCGAAATTGTTCCCCCATGCATTAAAACACACAGATCCAAGGTGATGTAGGGCTACAAGGATTTTTAAAAAACGAAATTTGACTTAAATGTAGAAATTGACTCCACGTATGTAGTCAAAAGTACTGTAGTCACGACAGATCAATTTGTTCACCAAGTGTCACTACATACAAAAAGGCTAAATGGCTACATATACTTGTCAGTAAACAGATTAAAACAGTACAAGTTCTGTTTGCTGTTTCTTGCAGGTCATGAGTTTGGTGAGAGTGTAGCTGGCTGGCTTTCTCATACGTGTATACATACATGTTGACATTTTACACCGTATATGAAAATCAAATATCTATTCAGACCTGTAATTCATGTTGTAGACTTTTTCACACAACTATAGATCAACTATAGATAAAAAATAATAATTAAATTCTCTATTTATGGTTTCATATGCCTGAGTCACCTTAAAACAAATGAGTTTTCAGCTCTAATGGCTTGCTACTGCCTGTAATATGTTTCTATTTAGATTATTTGTCAGGATATTTTTGGTTATTATTGTCCGAGTCTGTTTTTAACGTTAATGCTGGGCTAACCAAAAGATTTCAACAGTCACAGACTAAGACTGCAAGAAAGAATTAAGCGTTGGATCCAGTGTGATATTTACAGGGGTTTTTGTTGAGATCTGTAGATATGGGGGTTTGGAGATGCAGCGACCAAGGAGGTCTGTTAACTTCCCGTTCGGGTTTCCCATCTGTCCTTGTTAGCAGCCACAAGAGACCACTGAAAAACAACAAACAAAACAAAAACTGCTTTTTAACAGTGCTGTTTACTTTTATTACGATGTATGTACTTGAATTAAATTGTTTTAATCAAGTACATACAGGGTTCTTCCCGTCATCTCTGTCCACCCTAGTGCCTGATAATTAAGTGGGCTGGTCTGCACAGAAAATTCCAGGGCTGAATTTTCTGTACAGTCCACCCCTGGCCCCTGTAATGTCTAACATGTAAAAACGGGACAAAGGGCCGGGGGAGGACCAAGACGCAGCCCGCGCAAATGTCCTCCCACCGGAACGCCTCTGAGCAAGCCGTCGAAGCAGCCATCGCCCCGTGTCGAGTGAAGCTCTAACGCCCAAATGGTGGCGCTAAGTCCTGTCGAGCATAGGCTAAGCAAACACCTCAACATATCCAGCGAGACAAACCGCTGTTAGAGAGAGCGCCGGACCCCTATAGCGTCCCGCTTAAAACACACAAACAACTGTTGTTGTGGAGCGGAACACTGGCCGACGTGTTCACATAAATAGCCAGCGCCCGCAACCGGGCACAAGAAGATGCAAACTCCGCCTCCGCCTCACTAGAATGAGGCGGGGGGTGAAAAAGCCTTAAGCATAATATCTCTCGAACGGAAGAATATTAATGTCTTAGGGAGGAACGCAGGCTTAGGTCTGAGCAAGGTGGTGTGCGCCAACGCATCACCGACCAACGGGGGAAGATCCCGAGGGTTGAGAGTAGAACAAACCTGCGTGTGTTGTCTCCCTGCACGGCGAACAGGTCCACCTGAGCCGTCCCGACCTCTGCCAGATCAAGTCTGACAATGTCGGGATGTAACCGCCAACTCGTCGCGGGGGGACCGCCGGCGAGCAGAGGTCCCCCGAAGTTCTGTTGCGCCCGCGATATGCAGGGCCCTCAGACTGAGGAATCTGATGAGCCCAAAGCCAGAGCTCGACCGCCCTCTGGTGGAGAGGCAGAGGAACGCACTCCCCCTTTTTGTTTATGTACGCCGCCGCCGACAACACTGTCTGTCCTGAATCAGAACGTGGTGGCACCTCACCAGGTGAAAGAAATGCAGAGCACTTTCCTCACAGCGACGAGTTCCAGCACATTTAATGTGGGCTGTAGGGGGCGTGCGCACACTCTCTCGCCTCCCACCGAGTGAGAGAGGCACGTTCCTCCCCCAATTCCCGTCAACGAGGCGTCCGTGAAGACCACAACGTAGACGTCACTCTGCCAGGGGAACACCCCTAGAAGGGCGGGGGGGTTCCCCAGTATCCCAAATCTGGCGACACTGAACGGGGTAGGAGGAGCACCCTGAACTTTGTGTGCCACGGGGTCCAACCGTTGGCGAGCAACCCCCCAGCTGGGTCTGCACATAAAGAGCAGACCCAGGGGTACCAAACGGGATGGGCGGCTTGCCCATCAGCCCAACAGGCGCATGGTTGGACAGCGCGGTCCCCGTTTCTGAGAACGCGAAAGCGGGAAGAAGTGCCAGAACAGGAATTGGCGTCTCGCGAGGAGGCGAAAGCCTCACTGTCATGCGGCCGAGTCCAGGCAAAGCCCCAAGTAACCTATCTGCTGGCCGGGAGCGGGAAGACCTCTTCTCCCAGTTGATTTGGCAAACCCCAGGAAAGAGCGACACCGCCATGGTGTCCCTTCTCGCAGCTTCCTCTGAGTCGCTCAGAATAAGTAGGTCGTCGAGGTAAAAGAAGAACCCTCCCTTTCCCTGACGCCTGAGCGGTCCCAACGCCGTCTCCACCACTTCGAGAAGGTGCGCGGCCAGGGAGTAGCCGATGGCAGGCACTGGTACTCGTAACGCCCACCCCCATTAAAGGCAAGACGGAAGAAACTTCCCTGTGCGCCTGAATGACAGGGACGTGGAAGTAAGCATCCTTGATGATCCAGGGATGTGAACCAGTCGCCCGCCCTCAACACATTCGGAGCAAGCGCTCTGACAGTGAGCATTCTGAAATTTTCCTCGCGGCATACGAACTTGTGAACACGCGAAGATCCAGAATAAGGTCTCATCTCCCCTGACTTCTTTGGAAACCAGGAAGTAGGCGGGAGTAAAAACCCCCGACGTGACGTTCGTGGGGGGGGGACAGTGACGGCGCCCCCTCTCCAAGAGACGGGCCACCTCTCTGCTGCCCAGAGCCGTGCTTGCCCCCTGGGTCCCGTAGCCTGGTCTCCACCAACCCCACAAAGGGTGGGGGACGGCGCTTGAACTGTATGGGATGACCCCATTTCAACGTGCTGTCCAACCATGATGGTAGAACGCACCGCTCTAGCCAACACGCATAGCGATCGGAGAGAGGGCGAGCCGACAGCCTTGAGGAAACGGCTGTCCAGAACAACCCGTACTCCTCGCCCCTTGACCCGCCATCCACACTGAGTGTGGACCAAGGGGGGCATCCTGAAAGGGAGGAGGCTCAGCGGACCGTGGTAGACGTCACAGAGCCAGTCTGCTGCACAAACACGAGCCGTCTGGACGTAGCACTATGACCGTGCGTTGCCCCGCTGGCTGCAGCCACAGCACGCAAGATTCCGTCTTCTCACCTTCCACAGACTGTAAAGGAAGGGAGGTAGAGGGGATAACGTGGGAAGCTAGGAAACTAGCACAAGCGTCCGTATCCAAGGCTCGTGTAACGAGTCTCCAGCCCGCCCACGAAGACAAGAGGGACGCCGCCTTCTTAGAAAGCAGGTGAAACCAGAGGATATGCCTACAACGCCGTCGTCGCACACCGCCACAGCCATCTTGGCTGACGGGGGGAAGAGGCGATTCTAAAGGAACCAGCGCTCTTTAGTTTAACATGAAAAACAGGAGCAAGGTTTTGCGAACTTCTGGCTCCGCGGTGGCTTGCTCTCACCCGGCTCGGCGCGGCGGCTGCCCGCTGCTGGGCATCGGGTGGAGTTGGAGGCGTCCCCTGGAGTTGCTGGAAAACCGGCCTGGACCCCGTTCCTCCCGTCCCTGCCTGGCGGGAGGAGCCTCGTGAGAATCGCCCCGAACCCGAGAGCCGATTAACTCACGGACCGGACTTGCCTGGTGAGTGAGCACCTCCAGCACCGGGGCCCCAGAATAGTCGTCCGGAGCTAGTTGGGCCCTGGGACGAGGCTGGCCGCGCTCTCGTTTTTTTCCCCCCGGGGGGACCGCGCAGGGGGAGACCATATGGCCCGCTGGACCATGGTAAGCCCACGCCATATGCCGACACGGCCCGACACGGCTATCGGTTGGCGCAGCTGAAGGACGGCGCTGGAAAAGCGGAAACCGTCAGCCACCTGCGGCCTCCTCCGGGCCGTAACTTCCCTGCCAGCCGACAAGGAGACAGGGCAGAGGAGAGCAGGCGATGTTGTTGACCGCCGCCGCGATTGCGAGGCACAGACGAACACCCTGTCCCGTCAGCCGGTAATCTGCCTCTGGAGGCGGTTCCGGGGGCAGCGGCTTCTCGTTAGGGCGCCATCCGGCGCCGGACAGAGAAGCGCTGCCAGAGAAGGCTCCAGGCGAGGGATCCCCTCGCGCCTGAGTCTCAGCCACCCTCACGTCAGTGAAGTCAGTGAAGGCCCTCACCGGGGCCTTCAGAGTAGAGGGGTCCCCGACCGCAGCGGTGAAGAGGTGCTGTGAACCAGGTGGGAACAGGGGGCACCGGGTGGCCCGTCGGGATGAAGACTGGGTCGAAAAACTCGCCCTGCATGTCATCCGACATGGCGAGAGTCGGCCGCCGCATGGGAATGCCCTTGATGGCCGCCGCCTCACCAAGATCTCGCCGAAGAGATCGGCCATCCGCGTGGTTTTCTCCCCGGGAGCACAGTGGCTTCAGTGGAAGCCGGAGCGGTACAACTCGGACGCAGAACCAGGAAAGACGTCGTCCAAGGAGGGCGACTTCGCCACCTCGAAGCTTGGTCTTCATCGTCCTGGGCGTCCGGGACCTCGGCCCGAAGATGTCGATGGCCTCAGCGAGGTCCACCGACGGGGAGAAGAAGAGGTGCCTGGAGAGAGCCCCTCTCCAGCAGCGCGCGGCAGGCGGACGCAGGAGGCCGGGGCAAACCATGGCAGCCGCGCGTGTTCAGCGCCGAGGCACATGAACAGGCCCGGTGCCCGTCCACCCGGCGCCAGGGAGGCGGACAGAGGCGCACCGGGGCCCTGAAAAGGGCCCGTAGCTCTTATAGGAGCGCTCTCATGGCCCTGAAAAGGGCCGTTGGTCCCGTGGCCTCGCCCGCGCCGCGTCGCTTCGTGTCATAGGTAGTCATTTGGTAGTTTCTTGTTGTCAGAATGCCAATGCCTGAAAGAAAAAGAGGAGAATGAGGCGGAGGCTTGCGTCCCCTTTTATACACGTGCCGTGGGGAATGTGGGCGGGGCCCACGTTGATTGGTGCATAGTTGAAATTCTTCAGTGCGCGCGAGCACGCGCACGGGACAAGCCCATAAGGCGAAGCCTAGACGGCGTAGCCTACATGAAATAGAACGGCGGTGTCGCGTTAAAATTGTACCGGGGGCGAAAATTGTACCGGCCTACGTCATCGTTTGTTTACATCCTGGCAACAGACGACGCATGCAGAAAACTGTTTCAAACGACGAAATAACATAATACAGATAGCGGATCGCTATCAGTATTATGATAGATAGCGATAACAATTTTTTACTTTATTATTGTATTGTATTTAATTGTGTTAATTCGAAACAATAAAAAATTTGGCCGCGAAACGGCGATCGCGTCAAATGACAAATGTTTTTGCCGCGTCAAATGGAATTGTCATTGACGCGATCGCCTGTTTCGCCGGGCAAATTTTTTTATTGTTTTTCCGATTAAACATTTAATTACATACAAATATAAAGTAAAAACAATGTTATCGCTTATAGCGATCCGCTATCTGTATTATGTTATTTCGTCGTTTGGGAACATATGTTTTCTGCATCGCAGTCGTCTGTTGCCGGGCAGTTTCCAGGATGTTAACAAACGATGACGTAGGCGGTACAAATTTTCCGCCCCCCGTTACAATTTTTAACAGTGACAGCGGCCCACAGGGAATTCTCCCCAAAGCTCTCCCGATTACCGCTTTCGCGTGCGTGTGTGCGTTGCGTGCTTGCGTGCCGCACGCGCTCGTGGTGTGTGTGTCATTCGATTGCCTGGTAAAACGTGTAGGCCTACGGTAATATCATTACTGGTTTAAATAATACAATTGATATATTTCCCATCGTTTGCTGAGCAAGAGTTTTGTTTGAAATTAGGTGATAGAAGTTTAAACGGTAAAAACCACTGTCATGCACCTACCCAGATGTCAAGTGGACCGGGTTGAATTCACTGCGGGTCTCTCTTCTTATATCCATCTTGCCAAAGATATTTTATTACTGTCCTTCTAACACTGATCTCACTAAAAGGCTAGCAGCACGAAACAGCATTATGGACAACATGCGCTATGCATAGGGAAGAAAGAATACCAACGCTGAATTTGCAACATTCTGCAACAAATGATTCTAAATCTGCCCATATATGGACATGTCAGAGTTTTGCGGTTTCCACTCGCTACAATGTAGCATCTGTGGCCGCTGGTAATACGACCAGAGTGGTAGATATAACAGAGTGGCGATGTCACGTTAAAATTGTACCGGGGGCGAAAATTGTACCGGCCTACGTCATTGTTTGTTTACATCCTGACAACCTTGCGGCAACAGACGACGCGATGCAGAAAACATGTTTCCAAACGACGAAATAACATAATACAGATAGCGGATCGCTATCTGTATTATGATAGATAGCGATAACAATTGTTTTTACTTTATATTTGTATTGTATTTAATTGTTTAATCGAAACAATAAAAAAAAATTGACCGCGAAACGGGCGATTCGCGTCAAATGACGTATGCTTTGCCCGGCGTCAAATGACATTTGTCATTTGACGCGATCGCCCGTTTCGCGGGCAATTTTTTTATTGTTTCGATTAAACAATTAAATACAATACAAAATAAAGTAAAAAACAATGTTATCGCTATCTATCATAATACAGATAGCGATCCGCTATCTGTATTATGTTATTTCGTCGTTTGGAAACATGTTTTCTGCATCGCGTCGTCTGTTGCCAGGATGTAAACAAACGATGACGTAGGCCGGTACAATTTTCGCCCCCGGTACAATTTTAACGTGACAGCGACACTTCCATTGGACTCCGTTGTAGCGCCTACTTCCGGGGTATGGAGCCTCGAATAGTTCCAAACAACCATTTTACGGCGTAGGAGACCGTTCATTTTCCATTGCTGGGGCCGCCGAGTAACTTCTGAGGTAAATTGATTAAATAGCTACCTCTTTGAATTATCAACTGTCTATATTGTATCAGAGGCCCTTTATGAATGCATAATACTGATATTTATTGTATATGCACAGCGTAATTATATATATATTTGTCTTGGTAGTCGACCGATTGCCGGCTAGTTTGTTAGCTTGATTTCACCATCTATGAAGGTATCTCCAGGGGGTAAATTGATTAATATAGCTACCTTCTTTTGAATTGTCAAACTGTCTATATTGTATTAGGACCTTTTTTGATGCCATAATACTGATATTTATTTGTATATGATTAGCCTAATTATATATATTTTTAGCTTGGTAGACGACTGATTGCCTGCTAGTTTGTTAGCTGGACTTCACCATCTATGAAGGTATCTCCAGGGGTAAATTGATTAAATAGCTACCTCTCTTTGAAATTTCAGCTGTCTATATGTATCAGGACCTTTTTGAGGAATATACTGATATTTATTTGTATATGCACAGCGTATTATATATATATTTTTATCTTGGTGGGCGACCGATTGCCTGCTAGTTTGTTAGCTCGACTTCGCCGTGTGATGGTACCTACACCAACAATTACAAAATTCAGTAGTGAATCTAACTTTTAGTTTGTTAGTTATTTAGTTAGTTATTTATGTTGGATTGCTAGGATAATTTAGGTTGATTTAAGGATGGGTTTTATGATGCGATAGCTAGTAGAAATAACAGTGTGTTTGTTTAATATTATCCTGGAAAGGGTGATGTTCAGCACATGAAGCCTACAGATGCCGCCGGTTCAACAATGCTGATTTGTGATGGGCAGTAAATTTAACCTGTATGGCTTTTTTTAATTGTCTCCTTTCCCCACCGTATTTGTCTATTTTCCTGTCCAAGGGCTCTAATTTGGTCGGAATTAAACACTTGTTTTAAATTCTTGTTGACTGAATTGTTTCTCTTTCTTAGTGCCAAATTGATTCTTTTTTGTTTTACAAGAGCCTCTCTTGCTCTCCTTCTTCAAATAATTTTTCCTTTTCTAGTTGCCTTATTAGGTCCTCCACAGTCCGCCATCAGTCCCCTGGCAGTCTTGGTCCCTGGAGCAGCTGTCCCTGGAGCAGCTGGGCCCTGCAAAAGTTATAACTTCACTGTTGACCCCTGACTGACTGGCCCTCGGCACCACAACATCCCTGGAACACCTGCCCTGGATCACCTGCCACTGAATCACCTGCCACTGGGCAAATGTGGCCTCTTGATTTCTCTCTCTGTCTCCTGTCATGTCCTTTTCAACGCTCTTGGAAATCCACCTCAATTTCTCCTCAATCTCTGTAAAAAATTACAAGGTAATGTTGCTGTTATATGTATTTATTGCCTTTGCATTTGCAACTACTGTCATCTCCAATGTAAAGAAAATGGAATTGAAGCGAAACATTTCTGTAATGTGAATTAAATCATCTGCCACAATCAGAAACCAATAAAATGTATAAATGGATCTACGGCAAATAGGTGTCTTATCTACCATTGTGTGCAAAATCCTCAGAGAATCCCTGCCTTCTGGTTGTTTTTTAAACTTGAATGTACAAATTATGAATTAGGTAATTCTCATGTCGGAGGTGTAGTTCTATCCTTGAATTTACATGAAATGGGGATTATCGTTAGCTGCATGGATCTTACCAAAGTTTAATTTGGCGCAATATGTGTGTTCCGTTGCACTTATCCGGAGGCACCCTCACAGAAGGGGGTTTCCTCCTCTTCGGTTTAGGGCGATGGATGAAAATTGTTGGGACTGCATCGGGCCTCAACTTCAACATGCCAACTACTTTTGTGGCTTTGAATTGGTCATTTTCAAAGTGTACCTGTAGATAGGCTTGTAAGATCAGTTTCCATTGCGCTTCAAATATCATTGGAAATTTGGAAAGTCATAATTTCTACACTTACAATTTTATGCCCTTTGAAATGCTAGCAAGTGATCTGAACATTATTACGTTACATAGTTTTGTGACTGTTGCTGACTGTCGGTAAGTTTTGATGGCTGACCATTGCATCCATTTTTTCCTGCGCTCTTGGTCTTGGGGAAGCCGTACATGTTGGTAACCTTCTCGGACCGATTGGAGCATCCAAATGCTGCACAGCCAACCATGGTATGACCATTTATCTATAAAATGTTTGTAACCAATGAATCATGACACACCATTGAAGATCACAGAGTGGGTAACAACTGTTCCTCAACCACTTATGCCCCACACTTTTGAGAATAGGTTAGAGTTCATGACCAAACGAGGATTCCTCCCTCCTAAACCCATTTTGAATTTGCTCAGGGCTATTATAACTTATAATAGCCTGAGCAAAATTCAAATTCAAATTTCAAAATTCAACTTCTTATGCCATTACAAGACTTATAATTATAAGTCCTGTAATGGCATAAAGTATAGTTATTTGCAACGTTATATAGAATAGGAATAGGTCTTTATTTTGTCATTGTCACAAGTACAACGAAATTTCAATTTCGAAATGAATTTTCATTCATATGTTAATGGTTTGCCCTAAGTATATAGTGTTCCTGCTGTGTGTCCATTGTTGAATCTGTTTCACACAATCGCAATCACTTGTTCTTGTCACACTATATCGTTTAATATAAAAAAAATACAATTTCATTCATCCAAGGCGTAATGAGTTGTTATTCTTTATATATATTTGATACTTTGTGTGCTTATTCTTTAAATGATCATGGTAGAACATCTTGAATACTTTGATTTAAAAACAGATGTAAGGTAAAAGTTAAGGTTAGGCCAGTATGCTACACGAACGTGAAGCTTTCCCCCCAAAACTTAAAAAACGTAATCTAATAGCTTTCAGTTGTCCCCTACCACTCTAAAACGGACATTTACAATAATGCAATAATGCAGTAAAAAAATAATAACAGTCAGACAAATACTTGTATGTGTTTTTTTCATTCATATTTACCATTCATATTGAAATCTCTGTCTGTCGTCCCATAGAATAACATTGAAAGCGCGGCGTGTTTGGAACTATTGAGGCTTACATGAACCACGTGACAACCACGTGACCACCCTGTCGGCGAGATCATAGCATGTCGAAACTCTCTCTCTCTATAGCTCTGAATACGACCACAAAGAAGTAAACTCTACGGGGCTATCTTCAGGCCCGGCGTCAGGGGGTCAAATAGGGGGGCAGTGCCCCCCCGCCCGTGTCTCTCTGCCCCCCCATTGGCTGTCAGAGGTGGTAATGAATTTTTTTTTCTGCCGATTTTTTTTGGGTGGAGTTATAATTTGTTTTGTGAGTCTCATTGTATTAATTAATATTCAGTTAACAGAAATCAGTCAAATTTAACAATACAAAAAATTATTTTAATATAATTTAATTAATTACAGCAGATACTTTGTCGGCTTTTTCACGTGACAGTTGCGTGCTGCCGCAAAGTGACGCGCCGACGGCTGTTTACGTACACTTGCGTCTCGGAGACAGAGGAGATGTGCAGAGTCTGCAGACGGAAAAATGGATATTAGAAAAATTCTTCCGACCCCGCTGCCACAAACTAATGCTACACGAGCGACAGCTGAGCCGTATCAGAACCGTATCCCCGCGGCGGAGAAGGAGCTGCAGGAGCCAACAGCTAGTGAGCAGGCCCCAGCTAGCTAGTGGTAGCAACACGCCGCACAAGCCCCCCCAGCAGAGCGGTCGAGCGGGAGCGGGAGCACGCCGATTATATCGCAATACCCGCTGCAGCAGCGGGCTCTCCCCAAACACAAGGCCATGATCACAGTGGTCCTCCTGATTGTTTTAGGTGAGGAGGACAAGCCGCTCAGATCATTTTGAAGAAGTTTCCCTCTCGCCTTTTTAATGGTCAGAAACGCTCATTTGTTGCCCTGTGGTACAACCAAAGAGACTGGTTAGAATACGAGTGTTAAAGCTGAAGCCTGCATTTTGTTTTGCATGTCGAAAGTTTGGGACTGTAGATTCTGTGTTCACGAAATCTGGCTATTGTGACTGGAAACACGCAGCAGAGAGAGGATTGCGCAAGCATGCAGAGTGTAAAGAACACATGGAAAATGTGGCAAAGTGGCGGGAGAGAGTGAAGAGGGCTGATTCAGGACAGGAGATTTCTACCCTTGTGAATGAAGGCCAACTAGCCAGAAATCGGTACTACATCGGTGCTATTATCGACATGTTACAGTTCTTGGCCATAAACCGATTGCCTCTCATGGCCGGCTCAGACTACACGATTTCAGCCCGATTTTGCCCCGATTCTTTCGTCGCAGACAAATTTGCGAATCGTACACGATTTTGACCGGTCGGCGACGAGACGAGGTCTTGTAATGTGACATGCTTGCGATCTGCAATGTTTTCGTCTGCGACGTTCAAAACCCCTACGACGAAAAGGTTTGGCATGTCAGAATTTTTTGGGGGAATCGCATGACGTAGCCATCATGAGGGAACCACGCCCCAGTTTGCGTGAGGGAACCCTACGAACAGCTGGAGCTTCAGTGTGTACCAACTGACTTCACTTGCACTACGCTGAGTACACAGTAGCCATGTGTTTCCATCAAAGTGTGATTCGCATTACTGGGCCATGCGCATTAAAAGAAATTCGAATCATGTGTGTTTCCATCAAAAGAACGGACTTCGGTGAAAACTACAAATTCGCGCGAGTTTTCTAAGTCAGATTTTCCGCGGGTTGGCATGGCAACCAACCTGTAAACATTCCGTCGTTCCGTCGAAGCAGTCGGGGTGAAAGTGGGCTACGTCACACTTGATTCGCATACAGCTGTTTCCATCCCATTCGAATCAACCAAAACCCGGCCATAGCGAGCGTATTTCATTTTGTGCGAATCAGGGGATTTTAATGCGAATCACGGCGTTTCCATCATCATTTCCCGATGCGATACATCTAGATGCGCATCTAAACAGCTGATGGAAACGCACCTAAGGCTACTACAAAAAAATGAATGCGATCAATAGCAAGAAGAAGAATGCTAATGAAAGAAAACGAGAGAAAATGAAACAACATAATGGAGACAACTTTGGTCTAAATGCGGCAGTATATTTACATCGCTCATGTCACTCGCAAACGCACTTACTGTCAGGAGTTGCTTGCATTGAGCAGATATAAAAAACTACTGGAACCTTTATGACAAAAATATAAAAAAACATTTTAGGCCTATGTCAGTTCTAAACCTTTGATTTTCTAAATATCTTGTGTAAACGTGAATGATACAAAGTAAAGAGCATCGCACCCTAGAATCGTGTAGTGCGGCCAGTCTTCCGACAAGACAACGCCCGATTTCCTGGCTCTGGGATCGTATAGTGTGACATGTTAAATCGTGGAGGGATGTCTGAGAATCGTGTAGTCTGAGCCGGCCATCAGAGGGAGTGTGGAAGCATTTAATTATCAAGGTGATGCAAGCTGTGGACTTTTTTTGTCATTGTTTGAGTACTCTGTGAGAAGAGACCCAGAGCTTGAGAAGATACTGCAAACAATCCCACAAAATGCCAGATATACATCACATGACATACAAAATGAACTGATTAAGATAATGAGTGATATTTTAACTGAAGAATATTGTACATGAAGTCAGTAATTCATGGTTTACAATTAAAGTTGATGGCACCCGAGACCCCACAGGTGTGTGAAACACCCTGTGGGGTGGAGACCCCACCAGGGTTGTGAAAACACCCTGTTTCACACCCAGGGTGTGAAAACACACCCAGGGTGTGAAAACAGCGGTGTGATCCGCTTTGTAGCAGAAGATTTTGAAGTTAGGGGAGCGTTCTACTAACTATTGCTTCTGCAGATGTTGGAGATGCCAAACTCTTGCAAAACACTATCATCACAGAGGCTGCGCAGAGTTGGTTTAAGTACATCTAAAATCCTGAAGTCAGGTGTATGACGGAGCATCTGTCATGTCTGGGAAGCATGGGGGCGTTCAGAAGATACTGGCAGGACATACTCGCCAGAGATACCCTACGTCCATTGTTTTAATCATCAGCTCCACCTCCGTGGTGATAAACGCCAATGTCGAGCGAGGGAGCAATTGGAGGACTTTTTTGGAATTTTGTGGGTCCCTCTACAAATTCATGAAGAGAACCCACTGTTGCAGTCCACTATAAAGGAGACACACTAAAACGTCTGCTCGAACAGCGGTGGACAGGCCATCTAGCTACTGTCACAGTTGTGCTCAAGTCATTTGATGTCTCTCTGTTGTCCGAGATTGACAGCAATCGTGCCTTTTGGAACTGACTTACGAATTGAGGCAAGCAGGTCTGATTCGGGCTGTTTTCAGAACCAAGCTTTGGATTCATTGGACGCTTTTGTGCAGAAGATCTTGCAGCTGCTTGATGCACCCAACAAAATGCTTCAGTCAGAACAAATGGATTTGCTCTCTGGGATGTGGTTAGTGAAAAGCGCATCTGAATGTGTTGCACAACTGCGCTCAGAAAGTGAGTTTAACAACATATTGGGCCAATGTAAAGAGAAAGAAAGGCCACAAAAGAGGAAGAGGATGGTTAACAAAAGTCTCCAAGGATATGTTGTTGAAGAGAGCCGTTGGCCAGCAAGCAGGGTGATACAGATTGAGGGTGACACTGAACTGCGGAGATTATTCTACAGCACCCTGGACGCGGTGGTGGGGGAAGAAATGAGCAAGCGTTTCAGTGAACGCAACAGTGAGCTAATGACCGCACTTCAAATCTCTGGACCCCAAACAGTGAAACGTTCCTTGATGTCAAACATGTAAAGCCCATTCTGACTTTATCAAGCACTGAAATCAATGAAGCAGAGTTTGTTGTTGCTCGCCACTTCCTCAAAACAAACATGACCGCTGACGATGAAACCTGGACAATATCACGGATTATCAAGACATTCCACAGCGCGCTGGAGGCTATGCCAAGTGTGATGACGGCCTTTAAACATGCACTGACGTTTGGAGCATCAACAGCCATGTGTGAGAATTATTTTTCTACTTTAAAAAGTGTTCTCAAAGACAATAGACTCAGCATGCTGCACCAACGAAAAGCACATCTAGTGCAGCTGGCCTTTTGAAAGAGACTTAACTAAAAGATTTGCTACTGAATGGAAAGAAGCAGTAATGAAGAGGTTCAACTCTGGGAGACGCCGACTGCAGCTCTACTAAGTGGTGAGTAGAGAAGATATGTATTTAAAGGGGGTATGATATTGTGTATGTGTTGTTGGTTGTACAACTGGTTTTGTTTCATGTGCATATGAAATGAAATTTGACAAATTTGATTGTTCCGGTAATAATATACCATAAAGATGAAATACTATATGTATGTATGTGCAGATCTGTGGGAAAATCAACACTGCCCCCCTGTGATCATCACATGCCCCCCTCACAATATGGTTCTGGAGCCGGGGCTGGCTATCTTCATCATTATGGTTTTGTTTTTTTGACGGCACAGCGATCCGGGGCTATAGCCTCGAATGCCCCGGTCTAACGACGCGCCGGACTGTTCTCATTCGGATGAATGGAAACTGTGGACTTTTAGGTTTCACTTGGGAGTCGGGACGCGATATACGCCATGACTCAGCACTTAGCTGAGTGCGATTAGCCGTTACAAGCCATTTTGGAAATCTGCCTCTTCTGACATCACAAGTGGTCGTGTCCACCTAGATGTATGCTGGATAGATCAGTCTACCATCCTAACCAGTGGACTGTAGCAAACGTTGCTGACATATCCGTCGTACATAGGGAGACAGGCACACTTGTGATGTCAGAAGAGGCAGATTTTCAAAACTGCTTGTAACAGTTTATCACAATCAAACCTGGTGGTATAATATGTTACCTTTAAATATATACCAACAAGAACCTACTAAAGCCTTGTCTACTAGGATGGGCTCTGAACCCTGTCTACTATAATGGGCCCTGAAGCCCAGACTAGTCTAGGATGGGCTCTGAACCCTGTCTACTATAATGGGCCCTGAAGCCCAGACTAGTCTAGGATGGGCTCTGAAGCGAGGAAGCAGCACTTCGGGGCTGAGTCAATGCGATCAGTCGCAGTGTAATTTAGAATACTTTATATTATAGAGTGGTAAATTATCTTTCAAATGATGCTAACTACATCTAGTGTTTCATTTCCGCCTTATTTTACGAACATCCTCCCCTTGAAAGGAGTGGCAATGAACAGAATATTCGTAAACATTTATTTTTAATTCATGTAAAAATACAAAAAGCATCAAACAGCAGCCCATACGTCGTTTTTCTTTTTAATTGTACGCTAAAGAACACAACTAAAACTCGCTATTCCTTGAATCTCTCATGACCTCGGCATTAGTCCCCATTGCTAGCATGTTGTTTGTATATCAAGCCCATGATAATTATTTTCTCATGGGAGTGGTTTAGCACCTGGATGTAGCAGGGGTGATCATCAATGTTTCTAGGGAAATACATACATGAGTTGGATCTACTTGGTCACTAACCACAGCAGTGGACTCTGAAGTAAATATTTTATACAGCAAAACTAACTCAGCTCAATGGGAACACCTATTTCTCACAAGGGCCAAATCCAATATCAGCTCTTTAAGGCTTAAGGCTCGAAATATACTAGTCAATCTTCTAGAGGCGATGGCAGCTGCCTTCTGGCTGTGATTCATGGAGGACTAACATCCAATTACTCCTTCTCCGTCTGTTGTCGCCCCCTAGTGGTTGAGATTTACAATCACACTCATTGATCGAACATCTCCTTCATCTCCTTGAGGATCTTGATGCTCTCGCTGTATCTCATCTGGTTTCGGTTGGAGGACTCCTTCCACCTGCAAGACACCACGCCACATCATGGATCTCTCTTCGAAATAACAACAACATCATTCCCTATCCCGAAAACACTGCTGCATGCAAAACCATACACCTGACTTACTTTTGTCGTATCTTTTTCCATCGTTCCATGTGGTCACAGAGGAGAGCGCCGGGAACAGGAACCTGATCTACGGCCAGCTGTGGGCGCAGAACACATCCTGGGACTAAACACCACTGTTCCCACACTTTGCTTCTACCACGTGTACCACGGAACCCGGCGTTACCTTGGATACGGTGGGTTTCTCCGTGGCCGGGACCCTGAGGTTCAGGGGTCGTCCTGACAGGCTGACAGGGCAGGGGGTGGGCGGAGGGAGGCTGTACACACTCTGGGGCTTCCCGTTCAGCATGTCTGTTATCTGGCCACCCCCCCGTGGAGGACAGACACATGGACGTCAGTTCAGTTAACACACATACAACACACACGCACTTTGAATTTAAAATTGCAATTGTAAAGTAAATAGTACTTTGCCCCAACCTATGAAAATAGACCCATAGATCCTTTCCACTGTTCCAACATACTCAAACAAACGATGTACTCCAAGGTACCCCTACGTTCTAGATACCCCAACATATTCCTTTCTCCTACATACTCCCTTCATATTCGTTCAAACTCCTTCCTACTCCATTCTCCTACGATCTTCCCCCCCATGAACATCCATTACATCTGTTCTCCTCTTTCAACAACCAATCAATCAGGCACCTATCCCCCCACCCCCAGGCTCCCCTGCTCCCGAGCCAGACCTCCTCCCCCCCCCCGAGGGGCTCCTGGGGGCCCGGGGACGCCGGCTGCTCCGGGGCCGCGGGGTTGTTCCTCATCCAGGCGCGGCAGATGGGGTAGAGCGGGCTGCTGGTGTTGAACTGGGCCAGGTCCACGCTGCGGTCAAACAGCTTGATGATGTACGTGTCTGAGGGGCAGAGGAAGCACAGAGGGCCGACGGTAACGGGGGGAGCTGGGAAATATCACTCGGAGACAATACCAAGCAGCCTTAATGCCTGGGGCTTTTAAGTGTTGCCTTGCAATGTTTGGTCAAAATAAAATAAAAATAGAAGAATAGAAAATATCAACTATTTACTTCATACATTCAATTAGTCTGATGATTACCTGATCAATTCATTGATTGGATGACGTTGTTTACACAGAAAAATACAAGATTTATGCGTTGAAATGTGAAAGATGAATGAAACATTCAGTGCCCAGTTTAAACCCAAAATAAAGATTTTGTACGGCAGTAGAGACTGAAAGATAACTATTTCCACTGATGGGTTTTGTATTGGTCACACATGAATGATTATAAGTCAGATATTACTAATTTACAAAGTGTTGACAATATGCATATGTATTGCCTCACTTCCTCAGGGCAATATTTCACACTTTCTGCATATTTGGTCCTAACGTCCAGCTCCCCTCAACGGATATTAACATCCAACGACAACCAACGACATGAAGGAACGGGGATTCCAACATGCTAAGATCTGTTGATACATATACCGCCTGTTCACACGCAATGAGCCTGAGGCCATGATTTGAATGGCTAGTGATGCTCACTCTGTTTCAGCTGATTGCTCTCCGGTAAGCCATCCTCCATCTCCTTTCTCTTCTTCCGTCGATGCTGAGGGAACCGAGACGATGTTCTGCAGTGGGGGAGCCCGGGAACTTCAACCGCTGTCTACCCCTTATCTTTTCATACTAAAGTCATGTACATTTTTATAAAATGGTGGTCAGTGAGACCTCTAATGTTGATAATACAAGTTCCAGGTAAGCATTAAAAGAATATACAAACTTGTCTCGCTTTAACCACCAGTTATGCTAATACTGTAGAATCCTAAACAAATGTGTACTACCGTACCCTAGGCTAATGAAAACGTTGATTTGCAACGTCTGACATGAGAAATGCTGTTGGAGATTCAAACAACAATGTCCCCATAATTACAAATCATTTCAAGATTAATAACCAAACAATGCCCCAGAAAACACTACTTCCAACATAATAATTATCATCCCCACACACCTAGCATACTAAAATGTTGGCAGTCATGACGATGTCATAATGCGATGCACAACCTTTATAGAGAGTGAAATTTGCACTAAACTAATTTAATTGCCATCTACACACTCTTGCTCTCTCCTTCCAAGCTGTGGCGTTGATGCCAACAAAGTTATTATCCAAGTTGTCCAAAAAATTGGTTCCATAATAGTTTCCATAATAGGGAAATGTTATATATTGTCAACATACATCTGCAACAGCGCTATCTGTCTCATTAAAACCCTTACCGTTTTTCCAGCAGACAAAGGAGACAAGTCCCTGGGAATGCAGCAAACAAAACCACACGTTGGTTAATGAATGTGAAGTAGGTTATACATTGAATAAAAGTTGCATACACGTCTGTTTAAAAATCCTACTTGTTGAAGGAGTCTGCTGTCATCTTCCCAGCATCGTCTTCGTTCTGCTCACTAGGCAGAGTAAGGTCATGTTGGCTTCCAACTCTTCCACATAAACAACTTTATTCATATTGAAATGTGCAGCTAGGTCGACCCACCTCTCAGTGTCATTCTTTTCAACCAGAACCTGCAAGACGGCATCCAGACGACTGCGAGCAACACTCCCCTCTTGATCTGCACACATGTCAAGTCCTTTCTGTTAATATTACTACATCCACAATAAATGGTAGCCAGGTAACATTCAGCAAATATCATGGTATCTATCATAAACAATCACTTAGAACTATTTAAACATATAGGTCCATGCAAAACAATATTATTGCATCAGTCTAGCGAGAAAATACTGAATAATACTGAATAGTGATTAGTGAATTTAGGGTAACAACAATATCTAGTAAGTCTCGTTATATCATTATATAATACAGAATAGTGAATTGAGGATGAGATTATACAGAATAGTGATTAGTGATTGTATGCTTAGAACTCAAGTAAGTCTCGGAAAATAATACAGAATAGTGATTAGTGATTTTAGGAAACGATATTACGGAATAGTGATTAGTGATCATCGAGTTATAATTCAAGTCTAGTGGGATAATACAGAAGAGTGACAACTGATTTAAGTGTACGATAATACAGAATAGTGATGGGTTATCCTAGGGTCGGGTCTAGTGGGTTAACGCAGACGTGATTGGTGATCTGAAAGCTATAACCAGGTTACATATCTCACCAGGTCTCTCCGTCTTGATCTTGAGGTGGTGCATGGTGATCTACCAGATACGCAATAAGATTAAAAAAATAAGACAAAAAAACAGAGGCTTCACAGAACCATCAACAAATGACCAGACAGCACAGTGTACTAAAAACAATCGAGATTATGTTCAAGTTTCTTTGTAGTTTGGGAGGAGCCACGGTAAATTATCATGATTGAATAATGAACCGTACATGAGGTTAAACCAGACATTAATTAACTAATCGAAGGCCCCGACTAGCAATACATTGTCTCACTTAAATTATCATTACCAACGTGTAAAGTAAAATTGATGTTATATATATTTATAATTAATATGTATATTTTTGTATTTCCACATCGAGAAGAGATCACGATTTCAATAAAAGAACAATCAGATTAAGATGCTCACCATTGAACCTTTCTGGGGTCAGATATCAGTTTACCGAGTGGAGTAAGCGGTGGTTAGCCTCTAGGTGGTTTACGTTTGGAACATTTTGGAGACATTTCCTCGTTCTCGCGGCTGTCAGCTTCGCT
>OLKM01003288.1:27500-35000 GCA_900291075.1 Melanogrammus aeglefinus | reverse complement strand
AGGGATAAAGCACCAAGAAGGGTTTATAAAACACAGAGCACAGAGCGGCGAGTTTGGCCCATAAAAGGAAAGAAAGGATAAAAAAACATATATCTATAGCCTAACGCAACTGTCTACTCTATGTCAACATAGGCCACTGATGATGCCAAAATGATTGACACGCAAGCTGTGTGTGGAGCGCCTGTGGATATGGGTTCTAAGGGAGACCAGAGTCCGACTAACGATACGCTGCAGCACGAAGACGCTGCGATGCACGGGGACATCTTTACCCCCGCGTCCTGGAGCGGCACGCAGCCGGCGGGCGGGCAGGGCGGGAAAACGGACGATGGCGCCGTCGTCTGCTGGGACTCTCCGCGCACCCGAGGCGACGGCTCCTCCTCCTCCGACGCTGAGAGAGAACCGGTCTGCTCCGGGTTCGAGGGAAAGGGCGACGGCAGCGGCCGCTCGCACCGAACCTCCCACCCAAAGAACGGCGCCCGGCGCCAGAACGGCTACGGTTCGCCGGCCGCCGACGAGCGGGAGAACGCCGCGTTCCAGCGATGCTACTTCCAGTACGACACCCGCCAGGAAACCCCGGGGGTCTTTGATGCTCAGGCCGCGCCCGGGACCCCCCCGGGGGGCGGAGAGAGCGCCGGTTTGAAGCGGAGAGGGAGCGATGCACGCCCGGGGGGTCCCCGGAGCCCCGCCCGGAGGGCCCGGAGGGCCCGAAGGAGCGCGGTGAACCAGGGAGCTCGGAGCCGGGAGTCACGAGGAAGATCCCTCTGAAGCCGCAGCGCTCCAAGAAGTATCTGAACCGAGGGGACCCCCAGACGAGGGACCCCCAAACGAGGGACCCCCAGACGAGGGACCCCCAGACGAGGGACCCCCAGACGGACGCTTACCCCCTCGGCCCGTTCGGAGAGCCCCTGGTGTGGTGCTCCCCGCAGGCGCCCTGTGAGTCCGCCCAGCGCGGGGACGACGTCGGGGGGCCGCACCGCGGGCCGGGGGTCGTCAAGCCGACCAGACGCTCCGCTAAGCGCCGTGACGACGCGGCGACGGCGACGGCGCCCGCGCAGCCGGAGCCCCGCCGCCATCCGGCGCCTCAAACGCCGAAGACGGCGGCGGCCCCTCCCCAAACGGCGCGTGGCCGCGACGGGGACGGGGCGGCGGCGGCGGCGGGGGGGTCGATGGGTGCGTACGGGGCCGCGTGGCTCCAGGAGGCGGAGACTCACCTGTTCTGCGGCCCAGTGGCGGCGCCCCCCCAGGCCACGCCCCCTCTGAGCCTCCCGCTGAAGAGCCAGTGGTCCCGGGACGCGGGCGGCCGCAGCCGACCCATAAGCATGGAGGCAGGTCCCGCCCACCTCGTCAGCCACGCCCACGTGGCCGGCCACGCCCACCGCGTCTCCGGCCAAGACCCCGGCAAGAGGAAGCAAGCGGTAAAACTAAACAAAACTAAAAAACCCCCCACCCTGGGCTGCTTATCAAACCATCGGATGTGACCGCATTGCATGCGCTTGGGGGCGATGGCGCAGGAAGCCTTGTTAATTTTTCACCATTTCCAAATGAACACGTGTATCTTTATAGACACCCCACCATTCTGCATTCCCGTGGCTTTGTATGACAGGGTCAGAAACACACACACTGTCTCCCTATCCCTGCATCGCTCCATTGAGCTACCTGGTCCCTGGGCATGGGAGCTTTCCACTCTCCTTCCTCCCTGCAAAGCCTCACACACCTGCCTGGCCTCTCCAGAGCCCTGGTAGCCTCTAAGCAAAGTCCTCATTGCTTAAGCTTCGGGCGTCTCCTACCCCTCCCCTCTGAGAGCGAGCGTACGCTAACATCAAACAACAGGAATAGCATCAAACAGCAGCCTGCCAATAGGTGCCAGCTGATGCAATAGTTACCGTAGCGCGTATGTCAATTGCCATCACCCTGGCTGAATTTCAACCAATCAGGAGCATTGAGATATAAACTGTGTTTCCCCAGAGGTGGTGCTGTTGCTGGTGTTTGATGTTGGTGTAGGCTCTCCTTTAACGTGTCGCGTTAACACCTTTTCCTTTGTACGCAAGCCTGTTTTTCCCACAGACCCAAGGTTGATGCAATGAGCAGCGTTTTCCGAAACCGTTGTTTCTCTGGGAGTGTTTTTCTTAGGAAATGTAAAACTGCTTGGAAGAAGGTTGAAGGACATTTGAATCCAAATGGTCAACCCTGGCTCTGCTGCTTTCCTCGCATCTGGCAGAAAGGCACATGAGCTAAAATAGTCCAGGACTAGTGTATTCATATGCTGTCCTTGTGAATATGAATACGGTCGGCTCTGAGTTTGTCTTGTTGGTTCTATTTACCCTCCCAGTGCATGGCGTAACCATTGCACTTGCAGTCATCTTTCTTTTTGAAATGTGTCAGCCTTGAAAATGTATTCTTTGTGCATGCCACTGATTAATAGCTTTTTCTGGCACCAGTTTGGCAACTTGTCATTAAAGGGAAAATGACAGCTGTGCAATTAAGTCAGCTACTGAAAAGACGTTCCCTTAAAAGCTCAAAGGACAATACCTGGGCATCAAACTGTCGTATCGCCTGGCTCCACTCAAACATCCCTTACTAATATCATTTGTCCACTTTACAGATTCTGAGTGAAAGCATTTAGCCTGTGAGCAGCTGCCTCGAATATCAACAGTGATATTTATAGTATTTTGTACGTAGCTTCATAATTTATGTTGATAAAAAGACCCAGATGCTACTTTGCCATTGTTTACATTGGTGGCGGGTGTGTGCTAGCTAAATGCGCTGTGGCAGAATCGCTACAAGGCAGCCATTTTGTAATTTTGACAGTTCTATTGGCGGGCTGCTTTAGTGCCAGGAGTGATTGTGATCGAGGTTCGAGCGCCCAGACCGGTATCGTCCTTTAAAGATCTTTTTTGTTTTAATTTTAGCTGATACAATTATTCAAATAGGCACTACTATTTGTTGAGTTGGAAATGATGATAAGCACAAATCTTTGTTTGGACTTCCTGGACGTTCTGTTTTTCAGAATAGAAAGTTAAGCATTTGTTAAAGTATCGCTGTTCATGTCCTGTTACCTTCTGTGTGTGTGTGTGTGTGTGTGAATTTGTGTGTGCGTGTGTGAGCGTGTCCGCACTGTGTGTGTGTGTGTGTGTGTGTGTGTGTGTGTGTGTGTGTGTGTGTGTGTGTGTGTGTGTGTGTGTGTGTGTGTGTGTGTGTGTGTGTGTGCGAGTGTGCAAGTCTGCACTGTATGTGTGTGTGTGTAGGTGTGTGTGTGTCTGTGTGAGCGTGTCCGCACGGTCTGTGTGTGTGTGTGTGTGAGTGAGCGTGTGTGTGTGTGTGTGTGTGTGTGTGAGTGAGCGTGTCCGCGCTGTGTGTGTGTGTGTGTGTGTGTGTGTGTGTGTGTGTGTGTGTGTGTGTGCGTGTGTGCGTGCGTGTGTGTGTCTGTGTGTGTGTGTGTGTGTGCTGTGTGTGTGTGTGTGTGTGTGTGTGTGTGTGCGTGTGTGTATGTGTGTCTCTGTGTGTGTGCGTGTGTGTGTGCGTCTGTGTGTGTGTGTGATTGCGTCTGTGTGTGTGTCTGTGTGTGTGGGTGTGTCTGTGTGTGCGTCTGTGTGTGTGCGTCTGTGTGTGTGTGTGTGTGTATTCATCAGCCCTCCTTGTGTTTCCTCTGCAGGAGACGCCCCCCACCCCTTCCATCCAGGAGGAGCCGTTCAAGGAGAGCTCGGTGAGTCAGCACTCCGCTCACAGCCCCCTCCTCCATGGACACACCGCCCGTCCCACGCACAGAGCAGCAGATCAGATCCTCCTAGCCTGGCTACCCCCAGACCGCGCTCCGTCGTAGATTGGGGCAGAGGAATGGCTAGCCTGGCTATTGCCAGACCGCGCTCCATCATAGGTCGCACGTTGGTCTGTCATTATCGTCAGCACAAGAGGCGTGATCAACGGGGCCTAGTTCAACTGACGCTGTACGTGATTGGCTGCTTGCCGTCGCTTCCCTGTCGTCATTGTGTTAAACCAGCCAATAGCGCGCCGGGGGGGGGGGGGGGGAAGCCAGCTTGTTGATTGGCTCCTGCAAAAGCGTATCGGAAGCAGAAAGAAACGTACTGCTCTTCTCCAGAACCTTCTGCAGGGCGGACTCAAATCGCCGGCAGAACGGGCGGGGGGTCCTCCGTCTAATACGAATCAGAACGGGCGGGGGGTCCCCAGTCTAATACTAATCCGTGCCTCAACGAGAAGGGAGGAAAATATCATCAGTATACCAAGAAGACTCTCGGGGTCTAGTGTTGTTTTCTGAGATTTACATTTACATTTAGGGCATTTAGCAGACGCTTTTATCCAAAGCGACTTACAATAAGTACCTTTGTCATAAGAAGTGCAACAATATATCGCTATCGGTACAGTAAGGATGTTCATTGAACCAAGTGCAAGTACAACAATCACTAGGCTAACCAATTCCCCGTGTTACAGCAATGATAGCAGCTACTGCAGTTGATTCACAGTTAAGTACTATAATACAATACAACACAACACAATACAATACAGTGTACAATGGTGGCCAGAGGGGGGAGGGTGGCTGTGCAGAGTCGAGGTGGACTCTGAACAGATGCCAAAACATTGATGTATTTCCTCCTGGGCCAACGCTTTATTTACTCCTTTAGTAAAAATCAATGTGTTTAAGTAGCCTCCCCCCACAATTACCCGCACACCTTTTACTGAACGCTCACTTCAATTTGTATCGCCCTTACTCACAGGTACAGTCTTAGAGGGCTGAACAGGCCGTGTGTTTGTGACCCCCCCCTGACCCGAGCCCCCCCAGAGGGGAAGAAGAAACTCCCTTAATTAGCAAGGAAGGAAACTAGAGAAGGAAGGGAGAGTGGGGGGTCCCTACTTCCAGGGATGGTCAGAAGGGAAATGTGCGCCATAATTGACACACATAGTAATAAACATTTTAAAGAGGTGTTATTATCCCACGAGGTGTGATGAGCCATTACAAGCCGTTTACATAATCTGCCCGTCCCTGTGGCTTAGTGACATCACTGGTGGCCGTGTCTACCTAGATGTACGCTGGGTAGATCGGTCTACCAGCCTACCCAGTGGACTGTAGCAAACGCTGCTGATCTTTCCGTCACACATCTAGGTGGACACGCTCACTAGCAGTGAACGTTACTTTAAAAAAGTAATTAGTTATAGTCACTCACTACTTGTTCCCAAAAGTAACTGAGTTAGTAACTGAATTACTCTATAATAAAAGTAACTAGTTACCAGGGAAAGTAACTATTTGTGTTACTGTAAAAAAAATATACTGCCAAAGAATTTGGATTTTGCTGAGCAGTTTTCTCTTGGCCTAATGTGTTAAATGGTTGAACTGCCCATTCAAGGCCCTGATACACTTCCCGCTGAATTTTAATTTGCTTGGTTGCAAAGGCTGTAGAACATCTGCCGAATACTACAGAAAATGTGTTTGGAGCCACGGGTGCGTTCGGATTACGCAGTTTATTCAATCAATTCATAGTAACGCACCGCATTTAACGTACAGTAACGGTAAGGGGGTTCTAACGACAGAAACAGTAATAAATTAGATTTCCCCTTTACTGAAAAAATAGCGTTTTAAACTGTTATTACAGACACTGCTCTGATGTCACAAAAACACAGGAAGAGGCAGATTTGGATACGGCTCATCACACTCACACCTTGTGGCGTAATGTCAACGTAAGCCTGTCACCTGTCAATCATTTAGTTAGCAGAAAAATTAATAAATGGTGTCTCCCCTCCTCTCTCCTTTCCTCCCCTCCCCTCTCCTCTCCCCCTCTCTCCTCCCCTCCCCTCTCCTCTCCTCCCCTCCCCTCCCCTCTCCTCTCCCCCCTCTCCTCCTCACCCCTCCCTCCTCTCTCTCTCCTCTCCCCCTCCCCTACCCTCTCCTCTCCCCCTCCCCCCCTTCCTCCCCCTCTCCCTCCCCCCCCCAGCGGGAGCCCTGGGAGCGCCGTCTGGGCTCGGCCTCGGAGGACGACCCCGACCAGGAGTCGCTCTACCTGAAGGAGGCGCACCTGGGCATCGAGCGCAAGTGCTCCAGCATCACGGTGAGCTCCACGTCCTCCCTGGAGGCCGAGGTGGACTTCACCCTGCTCATGGACCTGCACTCCGGCATGGAGGAGTTCTCCCGCGGCATGACGGAGCTGGGGGAGCGCGACCTGTCCCCGGACGGGGGGCTGCGCATGGGCATCGACCTGTTCCAGCACCAGCAGCAGTACCAGCAGCAGCTGCAGCACCACCCCCCCCCGCCGCCGCCACAGCAGCAGCAGCACCACCAGCACCATCAGACCCCCCCGCAGGAGTCCGGGGTCCCGGGGGCCGTCCCCGGCAGCAGCCCCCCGGTAGCCAAACACCCCCCCGCCCCGACTCCACAGATGCGGCCGGAGGTCAAGCGACACGATGGACAGGTAGGGGTGGGGGTGGGACCTGATGTGTCTCCGTGTGATGCGGGCTTTGGGGGTCCGTTGTTTCGGTTTGGGGGGGGGGGGGGGGGGTTATTCTGTGTTTGTCCCGGTGCCTGTGTGTACGCGCTCCGCGCCCCTGAAGGGATCCTGGACGCCAGTGCCATCCAGGACCCCTTCAGGAGCGCTCCGCGCCCCTGAAGGGGTCCTGGACGGCGCTGGCGTCCGTCGGATCCCGATCAGGGGAGGAGGGGTTAAGGCATGGGGCGCATGGAGGAATATGTTTTTCTTGCATTTTAAATGTCTTGTGCCGGATAAGTGGAGCTCTGCAGTGCTGTTGCCAGGATACCTGCACAATTAGTGTTCCTTCAGATGTAATTTATGTATAAAACAACGTCGGTGCAGTGGTGGTGCTCTGTGTCGCTGGATGGAGCTGTTGGTACCGCGGTTCCTAATGACTCGCCTTGTTCCCTTCCTTGTTCCCTTCCTTGTTTACCTCTTGTTTCCTTCCTTGTATCCTTCCTTGTTCCCTTCCTTGTTTACCTCTTGTTTCCTTCTTGTATCCTTCCTTGTTCACCTCTTTTTTTCTTCCTTGTTCCCTTCCTTGTTCCCTTCCTTGTTCACCTCTTTTTTTCTTCCTTGTTCCCTTCCTTGTTCCCTTCCTTGTTTACCTCTTTTTTCCTTCCTTGTATCCTTCCTTGTTTCCTTCTTTGTTTTCCTTCTCATTTCCTTCCTTGTGTCCTTCCTTGTTTTTCTTCTCGTTTCCTTCCTTGTGTCCTTCCTTGTGTCCTTCCTTGTTTCCTTCTTTGTTTTCCTTCTCATTTCCTTCCTTGTGTCCTTCCTTGTTTCCTTCTTTGTTTTCCTTCTCATTTCCTTCCTTGTGTCCTTCCTTGTTTCCTTCCTTGTGTCCATCCCTCAGCCCGTCGTTCCCAAGAAGCCAAAGAGGTCGGTGCCGGTGTCCTCGTCGATGGACAGGGACAGGGACCAATCGCACAGAGACGTGGGTCGTGGCCCCGCCCCCACGGCACTCAGCCGGGAGGTCAGCGACGTCATGGCTCCGCCCACCATGAGGAGGACGGACGTACGGACG
>OLKM01003288.1:10000-25000 GCA_900291075.1 Melanogrammus aeglefinus | reverse complement strand
TTGATATTTTAAATCAGGCAAAAATCTGGCAAGGTCGGACATGAATGCATCACCCTATTGAGAACCTCATGAAGGGAATAACCCTCTCCTCATTCCTTAGAAGACATTTGTATTTCTGAGATACTGTACCACTGAAAAACTGGACCGAAATCAAGGGGAATTTTTGCCAGCCTATGTGCGACAAAATGACTGAAACTTGTGTGCTTCAATGTAAACTTCCTCACTTTTTAAAGGAGTACTATGGTCGATTGGACTGTAGCTATAGTGCTGTGGCATGTGTGTGGGGAAAAAAACGGGGTAAGTCAGGGACAAACGGGTTTCTATCCTTCGTTTTCATACTTGCTGAGACAAACACATGAAGGAACCTGGTGTCATTCTTCCGGAGACTCGCTAGGGTGTGCTGCGAGCTCAAGCTGTCCTAATAGTGCCCTCTAGTGGCGCTTAACCTTTCTGGCACACATTTGGCAAAAACACAATGTTTTGATTAGTGCTTCATTTGTCCTGCAGTGCCGTAACAGAAGCTCATAAAGCAGTAAACACAGAGTAAAACCAGACGTTCTATGCTAACAACAGGTAAGACTTGGGAGATAGCTGTCTCCATGGACCCAATATGATGGCATATGTTATGTGTTCATGTCAAGACAATATTGTCTCTAAGCATGTCACTATTTTCGAACATTACTTTTAATGTTATTTTTTTCCACCTCCTTTAGATATTGTTTAATATGAGATTAGTTTATGAGCCCGATGTTTAGAAAGAGAGTATAGCCTCCAAATGACCGTACTCCAGTAGTGAAATTATAGTATTTAAAATGTTTGCATGATAGTTACTTGTAGGTACTTGTAGACTCAATTTGAAAAACTCTGGAACAAGAAAAGGTTGAATAGCTTCCACTACAATGTGATATAGGATGTTTCAAACGAAAGTACCGAAACTAGGTCTACTTTGAACCCAAACTTTCGTGGGGAAATCACGCTTCTACAAAAGATTGTAGCCCTAACTTGTTGTTTGTGCAGCTTAATCATAAGCATAATAGGGAGACAGAAAACTAATTATGTTTTGCTATTCCCAATGCAGTCCTACTTTTATATCGCCAAATTTGGTTACTGCTTATTTCCATTCTTCTTTTCTGTTTTTGCTTTATAATAAACGTCAGCCATTGGTTATTTTCCCATTGATCATCAGGCTATACCAGGAAAAAAAACACTAAACCTGTAGACCTGCACATTATCGGACATAGGTAATGTGCTATAGAGTAATCATCACTTAAACACTTATTTCTAAAATCTGCAAAACTCTTTTAAGGAATTGTAAGCCTGTGAGATGTTATGCATTGCTCATACGACAAAGGAAGAGTAAAATAACCGTTCTGGAAACATGCAGCGTGACAAGTGAGAGGGAAATGTTTCAGTAACGGTTCCTGTGTGTCTCCGATAAGTGAATGTTAGCAGAATGACATAGACTTTGTGATGTGCCGATAGTGGAGAACAAACACATTTTTTTGTATGACCTACTTTATATAACACAAAAAAGGGAAACCATACCAAACTGACAACGATCAGAAACTGACACAGCCAACGTCCACATTAATATTTAGCAAAAAAAACCTTTTCTTTGCAAATTTCTCTTGACTTCTTGCAGAATTCTATTGGGTGTGTTAGTTTAGAGTGGATGGTTCGACAGTGATAAAGAAATGCCTTTTTTTTCTTAGGTAAAGGTCAAAATAACGATGGTGTAGGCCTATGTAAACCGTCCAAACGTGTGGTGTGTAACTAACTTCCATTGTCTGTCTCCGAAAGGCAGACCACTGATTCGTAATTGGTTCCAGACCTGTGAAGGTGATTGGCTGATGTGTGTACTTAGAATGGGAGAATAGAAAATATAAAAAAGGTGTAATGTATTCTTGGGCTTGTAAATATGAAATGGTGCACTGTGAAAGCATGACCGCATTTTTTGCCGATGGTACTGATGGCCACTAGGTGGAGCCAGATCTTTGACGCCGTGAACCGGGCTGAAATAACTATCCGTCAAGAAAGAAAACTACCACAAAAATAAAAGTACGTCAACCTCGGTTTGAAATGGATCGAACAACAGCACCTCATAAAAAGTTACCATTTCTCCTGATGACAAAAAAATATACCACTGAACCACAATGCATCACTGTCTACCGACTTTGGAACTTTTCGTCAGAGCATTCTGATTGGTTGAGCTCTGGCTTACCTTATGAACACTGCTGACGTGTCCAGTCCTTCCTCCGCGCCCATAGGTGCTTGTTGATGTGTGTTTGCTGTACAGTGTACTCGCGTTCCTCCTCTGACATCAAGAAAGATGGACGGGGGTGCAGGAGAAGAGCTGTGTGTCCGTGTGATTATAAGGTTAACAGTTTGGGTGCTGTGTTCATATTTAAAGAGAAAAAAAAAAGTATGTGTTGTTGTTCCTTACATTGACTGAGCAATGCAGTATTTTTTTTCTTTTTTTTAACCATTAAAAAACAATTCCCAATGGACTCATGCATACTGGTATTGTTTTGGTTGAATGGACGGTTAGCTTTTCTGTTGGAGCAGTTCATGTACATTAATTAATGTATATATCCTATACTTATTCTCAATTTCTTTGGGAGTCTTTCCTCCTTGAATGGTAAGTGGACATTTACCATAATCAAAACAAAATGAACAATACAAATCCAAAAAACGTTTCAAAGTTATCCCTTGATTAAAGATTCCAGTGCTCTTAGTCACCATTCCATATAGATTGGAACATCTTTCCTTTCAAATGCCCCCTCTGCCCCCAAAAGACGCAATTAAGCAGAAAATGACTTTGTATTTATTAAAAGCAGGTTGAATCATCCAAACATCCTTAAGCAATAGAGGGACTCATGCCAAACCACTGTTGACAGTCAGACACCACTCCCTACGTTCATATTGAAGCGATGTTAGAAAATAAACAGGTCACCACTGTTCACGGCCACAGACCACAATGCAATCATGAAAAGACAAATAGGAAAACACAAGGCGAGTCCTCTCTGAGACCAAAAGCCCAAAGTTGTTGACGTGAAACAGAATGGACCGAAGCGGAACAATAATTTAAACGACAGGCGGGCGGTTTGTGGGTCAGAGAGGGACGGGGCTTATCCTTACAACACGGAGGGCGAGGGGAGCAAAGGGGGACACAGAAATAGATATCTCACTTGAATTACAAGGAAAAAGAATCATAAAGACTTAAGGCTTATTTGGGACCTGAGGATTTCATACAAACATTAGACTGATGAAAGCTTTTGTGTGTGTGTGTATATATTTGTGTAAGTGTATATGATTGTGTATAAGATTGTGAGCGTGTTTTAGATGATCGTGTGTCTGTGTTTATATGATTGTGTGTGCGTGTTTATATTATTGTGTGCGTCTGTGTATGATTTTGTCTGTCTCTGTATGATTGTGTTTGTGTGTGTGTGTGTTTTATATTATTGTGTGATTGTGTGTGTGTGATTATATGCTTGTGTGTATGTGTTTATATGATTGTATGTGTGTGTGTGATTGTTTGTGTCTGTGTATTATTGTGTGTGATTGTGTGTGTTCGTCTGTGTATGATTGTGTGTGTGTCTGTTTAGGATTGTGTGTGTGATTTGTGTATGTGATTGTGTGTGTGTTTTTGTGTGTCTGTGTATGATTGTGTGTGTGTCTGTTTAGGATTGTGTATGTGATTGCGTGTGTGTGATTGTTTGTGTCTGTTTAGGATTGTGTGTGTGATTCTGTGTGTGTGTGTTTGTGTGTGTGTGATAGCGTGTGTGTGTGTGTAGGATTGTGTGTATGATTGTGTGTGTGTGATTGTGTGTGTCTGTTTAGGATTGTGTGTGTGATTCTGTGTGTGTGTGTGTGGTGTGTGTGTGTGTGTGTGTGTGTGTGTGTGTGTAGGATTGTGTGTGTGATTCTGTGTATGATTGTGTGTGTGTGATTGTGTGTGTGATTGTGTGTGTCTGCTTAGGATTGTGTGTGTGATTCTGTGTGTGTGTGTGTTTGTGCGTGTCTGTGTATGATTGTGTGTGTGTGATTGTGTGTGTGATTGTGTGTGTGTGATAGTGTGTGTGTGATAGTGTGTGTGTGTGTGTGTGGGTCACGGTGCGACGGGGGTAGGGGGTCCGGGTTGTCGATGAACACAACATACTGCCGCTCTACAATGGAAGCCGTGCAGGGTGCTGCTGCGCTGCGGTGGATCACAGCGCCCCCGTCAGCCGCTCCGCCTTTGGTTCTCCTCAGCGCTCATCCCTAGAGTCCCGTAGCAAAAGTTTGTCATTTCCTTTCCGTCTCTTCTCTTCCTCGTCTTCCTCCTCCTCGTCCTCGTCTGGTACGCGGCGCGGGGGGGGTCACACGGAGCCCCCGGAATACCAAGGCCTCCGAGGAACGATCCCGCTGTCATAAAGTGACGAGCTCCCGCGGGGGGGCGGGGGGGATCAGCCTGGGACGGCTCCGCTCCTCTGAGGGCTGAGCCCGTAAGACGCTCCGCGCGCTCCGAGGGGGAACTTTGGGAACGCGTTCCATCCCCCTCCCGCATAAGTCCGCTGGAGGAGACGATGAGCCCCCCGCCCCCAGTCCGACGCTCGGGGGGGGGAGCGCGAGTGCTTAACGTCTTCATACGGCGCGTCGTTATTTCTCTGCCGCACGTGCGCGCTTCCACGTGCGCTTCGACGCGTCGCGCCGTAACTTCAGCCCCCCGAGGAACGCACATAAGCTGATTCCTGGGGGCTGATATACCCGCCACGGTCGCGAGGAATAAACCTTTTTATCTTTTCCTTTTTTTTTCTGCTTCCCTCTTTGAGAATATCCACGAGTGTCAAGGTACAGTCGAGAGGGGGGGGGGGGGGGCGAAACAACACTTCAGAGCCGCCGCAGTCGAGGAGGCCTCCAGAACGGCGATGAAAGCAGCTTCACAAAAAGAGAGCGACGCTTCCCCCGCTATCTCCCCTCACTGTTTTTTTTTTCTTTTTATATAAAGGTTATGGGAACAAAATGAAAGGCAGAGAGAGACATCTCCTCAAAGAGTGCCATGTTAACGGAGGGGGGGGGGGCGGATTGATGAGGGGGGGATGGAGGTGGAGGGGGGGCTACCGAGCACACCTCTCTCTCACGGGTTCCTCCAGGGGTGTGGAGGCGGTTGTCATAGCGCTGTCCTGGCTGTGAGGAGGAGGAGGAGGAGGAGGCCGGAGACGGTAACCAGGGGCGATGCAGAGGGCAGACAGGCTGTTCCCATGGCGATGGGACCTTGGGGCGTCATACGAAAATGAGATGGAAACAGGTAAGGGCAAATTGTTGTGTTGCCATCTGAATCCGTGCTTTCTCAAACGGAACAGGGAGATGACTCAGAAAATATTTACTTAAGGAATAATAACGCACACATTGGCATCGACCTTGTCAGTACACAAATGCGTCAGCGGGTGGCACTGTGGCACCACAGTCTCTTTTGGCGGCGGAATCGATTTCTAACAATTGAAAACACAGCAGTCGTGCGGAAAAAAAGCTGTTGTGTCTGAAGTGCCCACATAACAACTGAAACATTAACCAGGAATACAGATTTGTGCATTTCTGGCGAGCCAGTTTCCACATTCTTTGGAGCTATAACAATGCTGTCATTTCCATTCACTGTATCTGTCCGTCTTACTTCAAGGCAGGTGTGAAACAAAACTACAGGGATACACTCCAAATAAGAAAGGTAAGATCCCAAGACCAAAATACATATACAATATATATTTGCATATGTGCTGCATAAACAACATAAGTTACTTCAAGATACAGCACATTGTTTTCGTATAAGATCTTGTGTAACTACTGTGCCTATCTATCTTCCACACAGTGAAAACGGCCGCTCTATATAACGTCAGAGAGACAGAGACAGAGAGAGAGAGAGAGAGAGAGAGAGAGAGAGAGAGAGAGAGAGAGAGAGAGAGAGAGAGAGACAGAGACAGAGACAGAGAGACAGAGAGAGAGAGACAGCGAGAGAGAGACAGAGAGAGAGAGACAGAGAGGGAGAGAGAGACAGAGACAGCGAGAGAGAGACAGAGAGAGAGAGACAGAGAGGGAGAGAGAGACAGAGACAGAGAGAGAGACAGAGACAGAGACAAGAGAGACAGAGAGAGAGAGAAGCGAGAGAAGAGACAGAGAGAGAGAGCAGAGAGGGAGAAGATGAGACAGAGACAGAGAGAGAGACAGAGACAGAGATGAGACAGAGGGATCAGTGAAAGAGGAGAGAGGACGAGAGGAAGAGGAGAAGGAGAGAGAGGAGAGAGAGAGAGAGAGAAGGAGAGTAGAGAGAGACATCATACAGAGAGACATCAGAGAGAGAGAACAGAGAGGGAAAGGACCGAGAGAGAGAGAGAAGACCGAGAAGAGAGAAGAGACAGAGACAGAGAGACTAGAGAGAGAGAGGCGAGACAGAGAGAAGACAGTGATAGAAGACAGACAGACAGACAGAGAGAGACAGAGAGAGAGAGAGAGAGAGAGGAGAGAGAGATGAGAGAGAGAGAGAGAGAGAGATGAGGAGAGATGAGAGAGAGAGAGAGAGAGAGAGAGAGGGAGACAGAGAGAGAGAGACAGAGAGAGAGAGAGAGAGAGAGAGAGAGAGAGAGAGAGAGAGAGAGAGAGGGAGACAGAGAGAGAGAGACAGAGAGAGAGAGACAGAGAGAGAGAGAGAGGGCGCCCCCTGCTGACCTGTGATCCGCGGGATGGTGATCTGCCGGCTGCTGCTGCCGCGGCCGCCCTCGCTGAAGGGCTGGATCTGGATCACGTAGTCCTGGTTGACGGGCAGCGACAGCTCCAGGGACGTGCTGTTGGTCTCCACCACGCTGGGCCGGCCCCCCTGCTTGTCCTGGCTGTACGTCACCTATAGGGCCAGCGGGCGGGGACAGGCAGACGGACGGACGGACGGACGCGGGAGGATGGAGGGTTAAGTGGCGGTGTGCCGTGAGGAACTGTACGGGGCACGGGTTAACCTCGTGATGGTTAGTACCAGCCACTCGCTTCTATTGTTGCTTCATACAAATGGTATGTATGACGTAAGTGGCTTTGGATAAAAGAGTGTTGATGTGACGGAGCCTGTTGATTACACCGATGGGATCCCTGGAACGGCAGACTGATTAGCGTTCGCTAGTTGGAGCCGATGTCAAGCTAATCAGGCAGGGAGAGATCGCGGTTAGGCTGTCGGGGGCTTAACTGAAGGTTCAAACCCTAATGTCTGCCGTCTGCCTGTAGGCTTAACACGGGGTTTTCACAATATGTCACACCCATCCCTCGCAGCCATCTTGGTATCGTCTCCCCCCCCCCCCCCCCCCCCCGTGCCTCCTGCTTCGTTATGGGCCCCAAAATGGCGGGCTTCACCTCATTTTAAGGAGCATCAGATCAAATAACCGAAGCCCCATGATAGCCCTCCCTGAGCCAGCGGCCCTCAGCCCCTTACCTACTCATTAACCACACGCATGTACCAAAATAAATCACCGCGTGCGAGAGGCTCTGGATGGCCGCCTACGGCCGCCGCGCGGCGGTAGCCATCGCGTCGGGAAGCGAGGAGCGGTGGCTCCCCCCCCCTGCCGGGCGGGGGGCTGCAGACTGCAGGCTGGGCGCAGAGCTCTGGTCTCGGGTAGCGACTGGGAGGAAAGGGGGGGGAGTGTCTCCCAGCACCACTGGGCTTCCTCTCAGAAGAGGACGGGCAGAGGCTCTGCTGCCGGTCGGGGGGGGGGGGGGGGGGGGGGGGTCCTCAAAGAGCATAGCAGAGCGCAGTGAGGTTCGGTCTACTGCATCTTCACATGGTCTCTTTATATATGCTATATAGATGGTGCATGATTCATGTAGACCTACTATGTTGTTACTTTGTTATGTTATTCTTGTTTTCCCGTTTTGTTTTGCCTACCTTGGCATAATTGCACTATTTAGAATGTATTTACTGTAAATATAACTTATTTTATTCATTTGACCTAATTGTATGTTCTCATGGCACCGTGGGTCAGAGATAAACGCAATATCTCTCTCAACATAGTATTATTTAGTTCTAGTGTGTATTATTAGTTATATTGTGTGTATATGTGCACGGTGTATTGTTTTTCCTTAGTTTAGATTCCATGCTATGCTGCTCAGGGACAACAGGAGTATAGACTTTACATCGTGATGTTTGGTAGTAAGTGTGGTTAAATAATAACCGTGGAGTTGTGTTTCCCACCGGGCTGCTTATCTAAGGTTGAAGCACTAATCTCCTCTGATTCCACGGCTGATTTCAATATTTATGGTCCACACACTGAAGGCGGGAGTCAGATGCTTTGCTACGGCGGGTACGCCAAGCGACAGAATTAAAATAATGAATGTCAAAAGCAAATACCGTGCGAAAGCAGTCATTAAGAATTATGCGAGAGCAAAACGTTCCAATCCACTCCCGTCAACGGCGTGGTATATTAGGATTTTAATTCATGTTGGCACGCTGGAAAATGAGTTTGGTCGAATGATCGGTTATAAATCACATGACGCGAGCCGAAATGAACCGTGCACTCATCAAAGCGACGCTGCGATGGAAATACACCGAGCCGTAGTACACGGAACACAGTACATCAAGTACTCCGCCGTCGTGACTACAGTACATCAGTAGTACACAGTACATCAAGTACTCCGCCGTCGTGACTGCAGTACATCAGTAGTACATCAGTACATCAAGTACTCCGTCGTGACTACAGTACATCAGTAGTACACAGTACATCAAGTACTCCTCCGTCGTGACTGCAGTACATCAGTAGTACACAGTACATCAAGTACTCCTCCGTTGTGACTGCAGTACATCAGTAGTACACGGTACATCAAGTACTCTGTGAACACGTTTGTCGATACAAAACACAAAACAAAGAGCGTCACCAACTGTCAATTCGGTTACCGTGGCGACGCCCGTACACGCGCCGCCGCGCCCGCTCCTGTCGGCGTGCGAGCGGGCGGGCGCGGGGCGCGCGGAGCACGGAGGCGTCTCGCGCGGCGGCGGCGGCAGCGCTAAGTCATCGGGCTGTCAGCCCCGTTGCCACCGACGACTGACAGCCCGTCAAGAGCGGCGCTCAAACGCTCCCCGGGGGGGGCGGGAACGCCGTCTCCCACAAAGGCAGGGGAGGAAAAGTAAACGCCCACTCATCATGGATCTACTGAGGGAGAGCGGCGGGGGGGGGGGGGAGGGGGGAGAGGAGGAGGAGGGGATGAGGGGGGAGGGGGAGGGTGGGGGGGGCAAACCCTGAAACAACTTTCTTCAGATAGAAAGTGATAATAATAATCCTGGCCGAGAAACAAGTCTTGAATGCGTTAAAACGTTTTTAAAACGTAGACGACGGTGTTGTTATGGACTACAATGTGCCTCTGTGGGTCACACCGTCACATGGCGTCCATGACCGGTGGTCTAGCCAGGGGGAGTGGCCGCATAGCTCCGCCCCTCAAGGAAGGAAGAGTGGTGATTGGTTTACCTTGTAGCCGGTCACCTCCGATTCGTTCTCCAAGGCGTGGACTTGGTCCCACCGGAGGAGCACCTTGGAGTTGGACGTGTTCCACATGATCTTTACTGGAGCCTGGCTAGGGGCTGGAGAGAGAGAGAGAGAGAGAGAGAGAGAGAGAGAGAGAGAGAGAGAGAGAAGAGAGAGAGAGAGAGAGAGAGAGAAGAGAGAGAAGAGAGGAGAGAGAAGAGAGAGAGAGAGAAGAGAGGGGGGAGAGAGAGAGAGGGGGGGAGAGAACAGAGAGAGAGAGAGAGAGAGAGATAGAGATGATAGATGTACTGAGCGATGATCATTAGAGGCTGGAGAGAGAGGAGAGAGAGAGAGAGAGAGAGAGAGAGAGAGAGAGAGAGAGAGAGAGAGAGAGAGAGAGAGAGAGAGAGAGAGAGAGAGAGAGAGAGAGAGAGAGAGAGAGAGAGAGAGAGAGAGAGAGAGAGAGAGAGAGAGAGAGAGAGAGAGAGAGAGAGAGAGAGAGAGAGAGAGAGAGAGAGAGAGAGAGAGAGAGAGAGAGAGAGAGAGAGAGAGAGAGAGAGAGAGAGAGAGAGAGAGAGAGAGAGAGAGAGAGAGAGAGAGACAGAGAGAGAGAGAGACAGAGACAGAGAGAGAGAGAGATATACAGAGAGAGGGAGACAGAGAGAGGGAGACAGAGAGGGAGACAGAGAGGGAGAGACAGAGAGAGAGACAGAGAGACAGAGAGAGAGAGAGAGAGAGAGAGAGAGAGACAGAGAGAGAGAAGAGACAGAGAGAGACAGAGACAGAGACAGAGACAGACAGAGACAGAGAGACAGAGAGAGAGACAGAGAGGGAGAGAGACAAAGAGATACAGAGAGAGAGACAGAGAGATACAGAGAGAGAGACAGAGACAGAGAGAGAGAGACAGAGAGGGAGACAGACAAAGAGATACAGAGAGAGAGACAGAGACAGAGCGACAGAGACAGAGACAGAGACAGAGACACAGAGAGAGAGAGACAGAGAGAGAGATGAATGAAACAACAGTCTAATCAATATACAGTAGCATCCAGAGCTCAGCCGCCGTGAAGGCCTGCTCTCATTATCCGTTCATCATCCCACTGTTAGCGCTGAATGCTAGCGCACTCGCGTGGGCGTGGGGCACCAGCGTCTGTGTGCGTCCGTTTGTGAGAGCAATATGGAGATTAAAGGAGTGAGCGAGAGCCTCGATGGCGTGGCGAAAATAATAGACACGGAAAGACGCTGTCAGGGAGTTGTTTACACCAATCCCCAAAATTAGCAGAGACCGTTTTTTTTCTGAGCAGCTCATTTCCACGGCCAATCTCGCCGAGGCGTGACTCACAGAGCAGCGGAGAGTGCCAGAGAACTTTAACGTCGATTTGATATTTCTTTTCAGGCATGTTTCAGGGAACTTGAACAATATTGTGGGGCGGTTGTGGCAGCAGGTAGAGAGTGAGAGGGCCACTCCAGCGGTGGTCTGAGTGCAGGTCTGGCGCTCGGGGGGTTTTAGAGAACCTACCGAGCGCCGCTGATGGATTCGTAATGTGAGGGAGTGCAGAGGCGGACAGGAGGTCGTGGAATAAAAGTCCCTGCTTTGAAAAGGTACGCTAAACATTAACTGGTGCCTTTTCAACCAAACAAATGTTAGTGATAATAATACCAGTAGTTCTTGGATGAGTCATTAAGACAAATGAATAAAATACCCTCATGAATTTACATTTCGGGCAAGAATTCTGTTCAAGAATGGATGAATATTATGGGATATTTGCGGTGTTAAACTGAACCGAGACTGGAGCGGAAGAAACTCAACGGAATGAGAAACGAAAAAACCTTCCTCCAAAAATCAAGAAGCATAAAGACGCCTCAATCAAACCCCCTGCGCCCCAAAACAAAACCAGGAAACAAAGAAATAATAGAAATACATCAACAACAAAGTACAAACCAAACAACGCGACCCCCCGTCTCCCCCGTCTCCCCCGGGACAATCAACCCCCCACCGCGGCCCGGGGCCCGCTGACTCACGGGGCTTCTTGGTGGTGACGTTGACGACGGCGCTGGGGGGCCCGAAGCCGGCGCTGTTGTAGGCCCTCAGAGAGAGCAGGTAGGTGCTGCTTCCCTCCAGGTAGCTGATCAGCACCGACGTCCGGTTCCCCACCGTGCGGACCACCCGGGCCGCGTCCGGCTGCTCCTTCTCCTCCCGGTACCGCAGCTGGACACGCGGACACAGAGAGACAAGAGGTTAGAGCCGGACACACAGACACAGAGAGACAAGAGGTTAGAGCCGGACACACAGACACAGAGAGACAAGAGGTTAGAGCCGGACACACAGACACAGAGAGACAAGAGGTTAGAGCCAGACACACAGACACAGAGAGACAAGAGGTTAGAGCCGGACACACAGACACAGAGAGACAAGAGGTTAGAGCCAGACACACAGACACAGAGAGACAAGAGGTTAGAGCCAGACACACAGACGCAGAGAGACAAGAGGTTAGAGCCAGACACACAGACGCAGAGAGACAAGAGGTTAGAGCCAGACACACAGACGCAGAGAGACAAGAGGTTAGAGACGGACACACAGACAGAGAGACAAGAGGTTAGAGACGGACACACAGACAGAGAGAGACAAGAGGTTAGAGCCAGACACACAGACACAGAGAGACAAGAGGTTAGAGCCAGACACAGAGAGACAAGAGGTTAGAGCAAGACACACAGACACAGAGAGACAAGAGGTTAGAGCCAGACACACAGACGCAGAGAGACAAGAGGTTAGAGACGGACACACAGACAGAGAGACAAGAGGTTAGAGACGGACACACAGACAGAGAGAGACAAGAGGTTAGAGCCAGACACACAGACAGACCAGAGGTTATAGGCGGACACACGGACACAGACAGACCAGAGGTTATAGGGGGACACACGGACGCAGACAGACCAGAGGTTATAGGGGGACACAAGGACGCAGACAGACCAGAGGTTAAAGGGGGACACACGGACACAGACAGACCAGAGGTTATAGCCACACAGACAATCAGAGGTGCCAGTCCCTCTAGAAAAATGTGGCATTTTTTTGTGATTGTTGCGGCCAAAAATCCTCGATTATGCGGCACGTTTTCTTAAAAAATGCGATGAAATATGCGGTATATTTATGCAATTTTATGCGATGAAATATGCAGTATATTTATGCAAATTTATGCGCTGAAATTGCGAGAACTTGCAAAAATTGCGGGAACTTGCGAAAAAATCCAGCTTTTCGATGACGTTGACGTCGCGTAATTACGTCACTAAATATCGTTCCCATGGCAACAGGGGGAAATGGCTGCTCTTGTGTGAAGTAAACACAACATTTTTCAACTTTCTGCTAAGACATGTGACTTTTTTGCAACGAAAAATGTGGGGATTATGAAATCATGCAAGCCCTGCATATTTTGCGCGAAAATCTGCAATTTATGCAGTGAAAGTGCGGCATATTTGAAAAAATGCAGCCCCACATGAGTATGCAGACTTTGGCTGATTATGCGTTGAATTAAGCGATCGCATAATCGTGTTTTTCTGGAGTTACTGTACAGCGCGCGGACGATGTTAGGACTGACCCCCTGAGCCCTGAAGCCCTGAGTAGGGGTGCTCGGCTGATGAAGCCGAACGAGGCTGTGGTTATACTCTGAGCGGGATCATTATTAATACCACTGTCCACAGAATCCTACAGAGCAAACCTGGAGTACGTTCATGAATACAAATAACCAAACGAGGCTGTAGTGATGCTCTAAGTGAGCATATTAATACAAATGTCAACAGAATCCGACGGAGCAATGCACACGAGTAGGTTTATGAACACAAGTAGCCACAAAACAATCCTAGAGAGTTTAACTTGAATAGGAGTACGAATTAAACGAGGCGAGCAACGGCAGAACATATGGCCCTGCTATGATACCGCAGTGTTGCAGGAGGCCGGGCTAATCTCTTGTTTGGATAAGCTTTGGGGACCTCGCAAATCCTGAGGCAGGCATATGATTTGCTGCCATGTTCGGGAAAAAAAGCACACCGCCTCCGAATCATTTCACATCCCCCCGGATACTGGTGGATGCACGCACACACACACACAACACACACACACACACGCTCCCTCTCTCTCCACACACACACACACACACACACTGTACTGTACAGCTCCTGTGCTCAGCAGCACATACACATTATCACAGGGCAGAGTGCAACAGCAAAAAGGTCAATGGCTACTTAAGGGAGGCAGAAACAAATAACATATCAATTCTAGTTTTCCATATATCCATCTATCTCTGCTTATAGGTTGGTACAACAGTGTGCTGTGTGTGTGTGTGTGTGTGTGTGTGTGTGTGTGTGTGTGTGTGTGTGTGTGTGTGTGTGTGTGTGTATGTGTGTGTGTGTGTGTGTGTGTGTGTGTGTGTTGTGTGTGTGTGTGTGTGTGTGTGTGTGTGTGTGTGTGTATGCGTGTGTGCATGTGTTTGTGTGTGCATGTATGTGTGTGCTTGTATGCGTGTGCGTGCATGTGTGTGTGCACGTGTGTGTGGGGGTATGTTTGCATGTGTGTGTGTCCACGTGTGTGCATGTATGTCTGTTTGCATGTGTCTGTGCGTGTGTGTGTGTGTGTGTGTGTGTGTGTGTGTGTGTGTGTGTGTGTGTGTGTGTGTGTGTGTGTGTGTGTGTGTGTGTGTGTGTGTGTGTGTGTGTGTGTGCGTGTGCGTGTGCGTGCGCGCGTGTGTGTGTGTGAGACCTCGTAGCCCAGGATACGTCTGCGGCTGTTGCTCCAGGCCAGGGCCTTCCAGGAGACCTCCACCTCGCTGGCCGAGACGCTGCGCGCTCTGACGCGGCCGGGGGCCCGGCTGGGCTCTGGAGGGGGGAACACGGACCACCGGGTTACCCACCGTCACCCACGCTGTCTGCTGCCGCCGCGGCACAGGTTCTTCCCAAGATGCAAAGCAACACTTGAACCAAATAAATGAAAACATTTTCTCCCGGAATTGGAGAAAGCAATATAATAATCTTTCTTTTTGAAATATGTCGGTTTTGTAATTAACGTAAAGTTCCCTGTAGGGAAATTAAAAAAACAACAACTCCCCAACAACTTCTGATTGCATTTTAATTTGGCTGAACCACGAGAGATTAACCAAAAAGTGAAGACTCAGAAAAGGGCCTTAAGTTGAACGCTAACGTTTCTACGGCACGTAGGTGAAGATAACTTTAAGATTTTCTCATTTGGTTCTTCTGGGGAAAAAAGTCCACATGAGAACCCTTGTGTGGTTCCAGCTCCAGCACTATGATTAGTGTTGGGGGAGTGGCCAGGAATACAATCGCATTTACACCTCCAAACCCACAGAGGGCGCCCTGTCCCCGTCTGGACTTGCTCTTTAAATTCTCCCAATAGACGCGGGCGTAGGCTACCTTCCTCCGCAGAGTAGATGGTGGTCACCGGGCCGAAGGGACCCTCTCCCTTGTTGTTGTACACGCCCACTTTGACCTGGTAGGCCGAGAAAGGAGGGATGCTCTCGTTCTTGAAGATATATTT
>OLKM01003288.1:0-5000 GCA_900291075.1 Melanogrammus aeglefinus | reverse complement strand
ATCAGGGCCCCACGCAGCAAACGAGACGCAACAGGAACGGAAAGGACAGAAGATAGCGGCGCAATGTCACTGTGATTACTTTCCCCATTTCATATATTAGATAATGGACGCGAAGGTTACGGACAGGGTCCCAGGGCTCCACAAATATCCCCAAGAAGTGGGAGATAAACGATGAGGCGGCTGCTTTGTGGGGAATTAAAAGGCTTTTTTACGAGCCCGTCCCTTTCATTTTATCCGATCTTGGCCGGGCCGGCGGAGGTCCGCTCGATGCATTATGCATTATTAACTTTGAACTTTGCAGCTGCGGCCGCTGTTAAGTTGGACGTCTTATCAGAGGGCGGGCAGGAGCCCCAGAAACGGGGCGGGATGCTGTCTCTGTGCTTTGATGTAGAACCAGGAGTATTTCCCTGAGATGAAACCTTCGGCAGCTGCCCGTGATTAACCGTCGGATAGCGCGGCGAGCCGGCCGGTCGGGTTCCAGCACACGCTTCCAGCACAACAGAGAAAATAACTCAAATTGGGCCGAGAGAATGGCCTCCTCCGATCAGATTGTTGATCTTGATTTAATAAGCTTTCCTTTCAAACATGAAGAGCAGTCATTTTGAGAATAAGAAATAACTTTAAATACCACAAGGTAACATATAGTGAACACTGAGCCCTGAACAAAGGAACTGGAAAAGGAAACAGACCGTGGACAAGTTAAACTAATTAACCCAGGTGAAAGATTTATACGCTTAATTGCCACCGGATAAAAGGACCGAGTGGGAATTAAGGAACACGAACTCTGACATGTACACGTACGCATGGTGTCCCCTAGCAACTAATCCGCCGCACCAAAGCGCCAGAGCCGGCTGAAGCCTGGTAGATACCGGAGCGACCAACGCCCTTGGTATTGATCTGATCGGACGTCAGGAGATGAAACGGCCGAAGCCCTCAGTCAGTTGGAGAAGCAACGTCTGCTCAGTGACACGCTGTGATGTGGTGTCATGAACACACACGCGACAACAAGACAAAAGATGAAACACAAACTACCATTTGCTATCATTTGTGTTCTATTTATGTTTTGTTGCCGGGGATAGAAAAGGCTTTTATAAAAAATATAAAAATGAGAAAACTGGCTAGATGGGTGACCACGGTAATGTTTTTCCCATCATGCCTTGCAGCTAGATATAAAACAGATCCCTAAGGAGAATACTGATTGGTATGCAGTTCACTCTCTCTCCCTCTCTCTCCCTCTCTCCCTCTCTCTCTCCCTCCCTCTCCCTCTCTCTCTCTCTCTCCCTCTCCCTCTCCCTCTCTCTCTCTCTCTCTCTCTCCCTCGCTGTCCCTCCCTCCCTATCTGGTCGTAATGTAGTGGGAAGCCACTGAAATAGGTGTGATTATGAACAGTGCATATAACCGATACTCTGGGCCTTTCTGGGAAACACTGGGGGTCACATGAGCTGTGACTCTGGCTACTCACAAATTGTTGTGCAGTCGGCCCTTAAACGTGACCCTGGAGGCGAAAAAACTGTTTGCGTTAACGGTAATGTGGCTGCCGCTACGCCCAACAGCACCGCCACAACACCGCCACAACACCGCGACATCCTAATCTCCACCACAACACTGTTTTCTCAGATAACAGTAGCCGGCTTCGGCAGCGACTTTAAACACAGAGAGGGGAAAAGGAAATAGGCGGCCATTCATTTTGTATAACCAGCGCACGGTGTGGTCGTAGCTTCCCACGCGCTCATCAAAAAACGCTCTTCATCAGCGCACGCTGCCATCGATTGTCTGACTAAGCCAGTTATTGAAAAAAAAAATGTTATTAGATAATTGTCACGGCCGGCTGCTGGACGGACTCGAGCCAGGAGGCTGGACCGGGCCGTACGGAGGCCTTGGGGGGAGAGGGCGTCCGCCATGTGGCTCCCTGTGGCCCCGGGATGGGCTCCAGATTGCTACAAGCGCGTGGTAATTCACATCGGATGGCTCGTCTCTCGTTTTCCCCCAACGGTGTGCCTAAACAATCCTGTGTGTGTGTGCGTATGTTTGTGTACGTGTGTGTGTGTGTGTGTGTGTTGTGTGTGTGTGTGTGTGTGTGAGTGTGTGTGTGTGTGTGTGTGTGTGTGTGTGTGTGTGTGTGTGTGTGTGTGTGTGTGTGTGTGTATATGTGCGTGTATGTGTGTGAGTGAGTGAGTGAGTGTGTGAGTGTGTGTGTGTTTGTTTGTCTGTGTGTGGGTATATGTTTGTGTTTGTGTGCGGGCCTGTGTGTAGGTGCGTGTGCGTGCGTATGCGTGCTTGCATGTGTGTATGCGTGCTTGCATGTGTGTATGCATGCTTGCATGCGTGTGTGTGTGCATGCTTTCTGTTCTTATGCTGCATAGCATGTACAAGCTACAGGGAGATTGCACAGAAGGATTGGGATTCCTACGTCACTCTCGCTGTCCTGAACCTACAGATTAAATGAACGGTATTAATATACTGGAGGCGAAAGGCTGGTCTCTGGGCGACGCTAGTGTGGGAAGTCAATGATGTTATTTCCACAGCACATAACACTTAAACCCTGCAAAGGTTCATATACATTGCTGTATAATATATGCTAAAGCTTCTGCCTCCATAAGCGACAGCAGTTTCCTCATTTATAAAGAGACCCATGCGAGAAAGATGATAACACTCATTGTCAATAACCTTGTCAACCTTCCTTTAATGCCATCACTACAAAGTGGAGGTCTGTTTGAGGTCTGATCACAACGAGAGCAGCCGTGTCTTGACAACGCGTCACCCCGGCGTTGGTTAAACACAAGCCCCGGCCAGAGTGTGTCCAACGGGGGGGGGGGGGAAGGCCTCAGACCGCCGGAGGTAAAGCCAATTATATACAAAAGGTAATGCCCCTTCTCATCTTCCGGCGACAATAAACACAGAATAACGCCTGTGTGTGTGTGATTAAGAAGCCTAGACCTTATAATTGGTTTCCTCTAATTAAAAGATAAATATATTACTCGCCGCTCCTAGATGATCGAACGCGCTGTGTCGTGCCTCGTCTAAGGTGCTCCGTTGGAGACAAACCAGCAAAAAAAACGACAACTCCTTGGTAATTATGGGGTTTGGGGAGGGGAGGGGAGAGTATTTGATATAATTCATAATGACGAAAGGATTAAACGTTCTGCCTCCCAGAAGATACAGTCGAGAGAAAGAAAGCCAGAGTTGAAGCGTTTCATAAATATATTAGTCTGATTCAACCGGCTGAAACGCTTCTTTATGTTAGGATTTCATCGTTAGTTTGTATTCATAATTACCGCTGTAAGGGCAAATTAATTAACGTTGGGGTTGAACCCCAAAAACTGCACGTAGAGGACAACTCTAAATAGGGAGGGAAGGGGGGAGAATATGAAAGAGCGATCAAATAATCCTGGGTGCACCCAGGAGTCAAGAACAGAACCCACGGAGAACTCTCAGGGTCGAGAACAGAACCCACGGAGAACTCTCAGGGTCGAGAACAGAACCCACGGAGAACTCTCAGGGTCGAGAACAGAACCCACGGAGAACTCTCAGGGTCGAGAACAGAACCCACGGAGAACTCTCAGGGTCGAGAACAGAACCCACGGAGAACTCTCAGGGTCGAGAACAGAACCCACGGAGAACTCTCAGGGTCGAGAACAGAACCCACGGAGAACTCTCAGGGTCGAGAACAGAACCCACGGAGAACTCTCAGGGTCGAGAACAGAACCCACGGAGAACTCTCAGGGTCGAGAACAGAACCCACGGAGAACTCTCAGGGTCGAGAACAGAACCCACGGAGAACTCTCAGGGTTCGAGAACACAACACGGAACAGTGCAGTACAGACCAGAACCCAGGGAGAAACACTCACGGTGCCGACTTTTTCGAAGTACCCCCCATGGGTCCCGAAGTGGATGAGCTGCTCGTTGAAGAACCAGGTGAACTTGAGCTCCAGAGAGTCGTCGTGGGAGACGTGGCAGGGCAGGACGATGCTCTCCCCCACCGTCACGTCCAGGTGGCCGGCTGGGCTGGTGATGGCGGTGGACTCTGGAGACACAAACCTTTACATCAGGGTGTTCAGCAGACGCCTTATCCAGAGCCTCTTAACGATAAGTCCATTGGTCAGAAGAAAGAGAAACGACTGTATTATACCGCCGTCGGTACAGTACGGAGGTCCATATCACAAGAGGCCACGCACAAGCCATCGCCAGGTTAAACCGTTCCCAGTATAGAACAAAGATAGCTAGAATAATAATAATAAACTTTAATACAGGTTCGAGGCCAACAAGGCAAACATTACATTACAGACAACAGAATACATTACATAGATATAAAAATGAAAGAAGATATAGGCGCTCATGCCAGTGTTCCCAGATGGTAGAGGTGTACTTCTACTGGGTCTGACATCAGAAAGATTGTCTCATTTGTGGAGCGGTCCTGCTCAGAGACTTAAACGTAACGCTTATCAAAAGGGCCGTAAAGGTGGTGAGAGCCAGTTCACAGAACAGCCCAATGGCTCTAACACTCCTTGGTTTCTTCCGGAGGATTCTAAGACAGTCATTGTCATAAGACGCTACGGGAAGGCTAAGTACTATTTTTAAGTGCAAGGACGTAAAACATACAATAAGTGTGAATATTAAATGCCAGGAAGTCCAATTTACAAGGAGAAATAAGTCCCATATAAAATAAATGGGTACATTAAGTGGAACACACATAAGTGCCTAAGAGGGTGGCGAGAGAGGGAGGGGGCAGAGGCCAGGTCAGCTCCAGGTGAATAAATCGGTCTGTGTTTTATGAAATAGATTTCTCCAGTTTCTTTTGCTTTTTAATATTATTCTTTTTACACACGTTTACAGAAACCCTTTGTCCAAGAAAAAACAACAACCTTGTTTTGCCAAATTGATCTAATTTAAAAATCAATCCGAGATCCCTGGATGCATTGCTTCTAGCACTACGACCAGAAGATGGAGATGAGAGAGAAAAAGCTCTCTCTCTCTCCCCCCCTCTCTCTCTCTCTCTCTCT
>OLKM01003287.1:0-39485 GCA_900291075.1 Melanogrammus aeglefinus | reverse complement strand
CTCTACAAACGGTCAAAGGTTCTCGATATAAGGAGACAATGACTCGAAACGGAAGAAGGGCCAGGTATTGACAATATTTAAGAGCTTCGGCATGTTAATGAGTGCCGACCCTGATAAAGCCAGTTTGGATCTCAGAAATATCAGAGGAAAGTGTGCTTTCCAGACGTTTGCTAAAACTTTAGTAACAAAATGATTTTTGGCTTCTATATTAAGCAGTGAAATTGGACGGTTAAGATTGCATTCTGTGGGGTCTTTGTCTTTTCCTTCATAAGAGTGAGATTATGCTTGACCTAAAGTGTTTGGGGAAGGGAACCATTCGCTATGACTCGTTAAACATATCTCATAGATTTGGAGCAAGCTTGTGAAAATGTCTTATAAACACTCAAGTCCCATAGCCATCTAAACCCGGCGACCTTGCCACTTTGCATTGATCTAATATCCTCTGTAATCTCATCCATTTTGCAAAGGTCTTTTAAATTAATAGTCAACTCTGGATCCAATAGTGGGAATTCCAAATCGTTCAGAAATTGTCCATAAACTTGTGTAGATTTTGGCAATAAAAAGTTTAGTTATAAAGGGAGTATAAAGGTCTCAAAATTTGTTTATGTTTTGGGGGTTCAGAAACAAAGATTATTTGACCCGTCTCTAATGTGAGGTATCAGCGAGAGGCTGCCTGGCGCTTGAGCTGATGTGCAATAGCCGATCTATTTTTTCTACACATTTCATAAGATAAACCGCGTCGAATGTAAGATCAAAGCGTTCCCTGTCCTTGTAGATTAAATTTCAGACGTAGGTTTAATCCCTTTTTATATAGCTCCTCGAAGGGTCTTCTAGCATATTGTTCATCCAGTTTGAGAGTAGAGTCAGTCAGAAACTTGCGCCTGTTACAGTTTCTTTGTTCCCTAAAAAAGAAATCCTTGTCGGAGAGGAAGTACGCGTCAAATTTTCAGAGTGGGCAACCCTTTTTAATGTAGACTAAAGAAATATCTGACTGTAAGGGACGCATGATCTGAGATCACTATGGCCATAGTCCACTGAATGGACGGATGCTCATAATTGTTCTGTCCATAAAAAAATAATCTATTACGGGAGAAGGAGTGGTGGACAACCAAGAAAAAGAGAAAGATTTTAGAACTGGGTTTAAGGTTCTGCCAAGGTTCCAACAACCGTTCTCGTTCAAGAGATGGTGATACGGCAGTGGACGTTTTAGAAGAGTTAAAGATTTGGGGCTAGAAGCGGTCTAGAGCAGGGTTCAAAACACAGTTTAGGTTCACGCCGAAAATAAGACGATGCGTATTCAAGTTTGGGAGGGAGGAGAAGAGTGGTGTCCATGGAATTGACATCGTCCAATTGGGTGCAATGAATTAACTTAAACGAACTGGGGTCTGGTATAGAATACCTGTGCCAATTAATATCTCCCATTTTGATCAGCAATAATGTTTGAGGCTGTAAACTGATTCTTTTGTTGTTCACCAGTAATTGCTAACTCCTCGGGCTCTTTCCGTTAAAATTAGATGAAACACCTGACCGCTCCAAGTCTGTGTAGCCTTGCATTGGTCTGGTTGTGTTTTAAGTGTGTTTTCCTGTAAGAACATAATGTTAGCCTTCAGTTCTTAAGGTGGGTAAAAACTCCTAGAAGTTTAACTGGACCATTCCATTAGATTTGACCATTCACTGAAATAAATCTTACTGGGTGGTCCCTTACACTACCAGAGTAGGACTGAACTGAGTCGGCTGCGATGGAAGGGAGTTTGGAAAAATTAGTGTGGGCAAAACAACATGAGAGTAGTAGCCAGCGGCTTGCACAAAAGTCAATAACCAGGCGAGAGAAAATAATACATATATAATAAAAAAGAAAGACAGCAAAAACCCAAAACAACCCAATCCTAGGCCCCCTTTCCCAAACAAAGAGAAACGCAGGTATACATAGAACCACCAGTGCATCCACCTTCTACATAGGTTTATTCTAAGCTAACTAGCTATACTATCCTCAATGAACCTGGCTCCATATGAGGCGTGTGTTGAAAACAAAACACATTATTTAACATATGAACAGAGCTACAGCATATTACATATTATATTTAACACTTGCGACAGGCGAAGGTCCCATAACGCGTACCGTTGACAAGTTGAGAGTGGCAACCTTAAGGGCATTAAGTGGAAGCCAATTCAAGAACTATAAAAAAGAAAAAAAATCTGGGAATAAAAATAAAATTAAGGAACCCAGAAACACAGTGAGAACCGTCAAAAGGGTCTATTAGACATTCCAATTTACGAATTTACGAATTTCGAATCAACTTCCAATGGCAACAGTGTAAATGAACTTACTAAACGAAGTACCCAACAATATTGTGTATACGCAGTTGGACAACACATTTGTATAACACACTTTGCACCCAGAAAAAACAGGCATTAAATTTAAACATAGGGAATCGCCACTCCAGGCCTCATCTTAGAGTCTTTTGGAGTTACATACATTCCATCAGTCCCTGCAGTGGGAATTCGTAGAACACCTTTGGGCAGCAGCGGGAGAGTTCAAAGTACATAAGTTTTGTCCTTGTAATCCGGCACAGAGACGAGAGCAGGGAAAGAATGTGGACCGAACTAGCGGATATTTTTCCTGTACAGTCTGGCTTTTGATTTCATTGTAGCGCGCGTCGTCTTCGTGCCTAGGGATGCACTTGAAGTCTCATTAAGGGGTAGAAAAAAGCCTTGTGCCCATGGAAACACAAGTTGTCCCTTCTCCGAGGGAATGCCTTTTACTGGGGCAGAGCTTTGGCCAGCAGGGGATGAGACCGGTATCGGTGATGAGAGTGGCAGCGGGGGTCGGTGAGTAAAACAGAGCGCAGATTTTCCAAGTCCGCTGGTTAGTAGTTTTGTAACGGCTGGCCAAGGGAGCGTGTCTCCATTGGCCTCCGTAGCAGTAGCAGGGCGAATTTAGTCGGAGCAATGTTGGATAAGCTTGTGACTGGTGCGCCCATGCTAGCTAGGTGTTGTTGTGGCAGCTCTGCAATTTTTTCAATCTTATTTTGACTTTAGTCCCAACCATTTTTTTAGGACGCGGTGATGTCAACAAAAGTAATACAGGGGTAGCCCCCAGTGTAAGCTGTAGCTCCCAAAAAAATCAAAATTAAAATTGTTCTGGAGCCACGATTCGCCTGTCTACTCCGTCTCCATGCTCAACCGCGAAGTCCTCGAGGGACTTTAAGTCTATTAGAGTCAGCTGGCAGCGACCTTGTCTACCCCCACTAGACTTGCTTACTGCGGGGAGCTGGGTGTCTCTCTACTCAGCATCGCCTGGAGTTTGTGAGAGTCCAATATTGCACTGCCCAGCCTGGTGACATTGATGTTCAACCTGAGGAGGAGATTTGCTTGGGGAGCTTACAAGGACATGACTGACGGCAGCGGTTCCCGGGAGAGGCAATAGGGCGGCGCTATCAAGCCTAGGGCTAGGGCCTAAATTGTCACAGAAAATCAAATGAAATCATCATCACAAAAATAACAATAAAACATCATCACACAAAATAAAATAAAATCATCACATAAAAATAGAAATAATAATAATAATTGTTTTTTTAAATACTATTCTAGAAAGAGGTGGGAATTACATTAAACACAGTTTGTTTTTTTTAAGGAATGTATTTATGTCGATGTTTTTTTGTTGTTATTTGGTTTACTTTGCGTCATACACAAGGCAGTAGCTAGGCTACAACCATAGGCTACAACGCAGCGTAGCTAACCACTAGCCTTTCCCTCGCTCTATGCTTTCACCGGTGAGTTTTCTGTGCCCCCGTACCGCAGATTCACAGAAGTATCAGGTCTGCTTCATAGCGTGGGAAAACTAGAATTCTGTGTGTGTTTGGTTGTGTTCTCCCATGTCCTGCGCATCATTCATGTCGCATCTCAGGCCCTTCAGAAAACAGACACTACGCTTGCTCAAGCTTCCAGTGTTCTGCACGCCACCATCCAAGGGATTCGGGAAATGAGAAACAACTGGGAGGACATGTGGAGAGAGATCCTCACTTTTTGTGAGTCGGGTGACATTTCTGTCACAGAACAGGAGCCTCGGCACAAGCGCCCTGCACGCATGACAGCCACGTTATCTTCTGCACTTGTGGAGAGCACGCTGAGGCAAAGGGAGCTGTGCACCTCCAGTTCAGAGAGCCCCAAGGACAGGTGGGCAAAACATCTGTTCTATCCTGTCATTGACACACTTGTTGGAGCCTGTAACAAACACTTTTCAGAAGAAGCAATGCAAATTGCAAAATGTGTAGATGCTGTATTAAACTGTGATGCTGATGGTGCTTCAGGACTGATGAAACAATATGCTTCCACTCTCTCCATTAACACTGATCTTGCCCACGCCGAAATGGTCATGGTGAAAATGAGTTCAGGTGGTGCAAATCTAAAATCTAAAAGCCGCTGCCTTGACTGGATTTTACCCAAACTTCACCAAAGTGCTTAAATTGGCACTGTCGCTTCCAGTCGGGACCGCGACCTGTGAGCGCACATTCTCAGCCATGCGTCGGGTGCGCAACTGGATGAGAACAACGATGGGACAGCATAGACTTTCATCTCTCTCGCTTCTGCACATTGAAAGTGACATAACCAAGAGGATTAATCCTGAGGAAATAGTTGAAAAATACGACACCAAGGCCCCGCGGCGGATGCTGCTTCATTAAGGTAAGAACATTGATTGATTAATTAATTAATTCATTCATTAATTATGGGCTACAACAGCAAAAAAAAAAAAAAAACGAGTAGAGAATGACATAACATAACATAACACAACATAACATAACATAATCAATATGTATCTGCCTATGGGTTGAGACTTTTTTTTTTCTTTTCTCTTTTTGTCCCGTAGCTTCCCCAATCCTCCTGCTGTAGCGCCGCCTATGGGGAGAGGCTTTCTGCGTTGCCGTGAAGCTGGCCAGGACGATGGATGATCTCGAAGTTGTATTTGCCAAGTCTCTCGAGCCACCTGGCGAGCTGTCCCTCAGGCTCCTTCATCCTTGTTAGCCACCGAAGGCTGCTGCGGTCGGTGCGCACCTTGAAGTGCCGCCCTAGGAGATACTGGCGAAATTGTGACGTGAAGTCGACCACGGCTAGCAGTTCTCGCCATGTGGCACAGTAATTCTGTTCAGTTGTAGACAGCTTGCGGCTTGCATAGGCTAGCACACGTTCCACATCCTGCTGAACCTGCGAGAGAACAGCGCCGATAACGACGTCGCTGGCGTCTGTGTCTAGTATCATGGTGCCTTGGTTGAGTGGGTAGCCCAGGATTGGCGCGGTCGTTAGCAAGCATTTGTGTCCATTAAATGCCGCCTGGCATTCCTCAGACCAACGAAACTGGGCATGTTTCTTGGTCAGGGCATGGAGAGGTTCTGCAATGGAAGCAAAGTCTTTAACGAACCGTCGATAGTAAGATGCAAGGCCCACAAAGCGACAGACATCTTGGAGTGACGTCGGTGTTGGCCAGTCCTGCACTTTCTGGACTTTGTTGGGGTCGGTGGCCACATCGCTCTCTGAAACGAAGTGACCCAAGTAGGCTACTTGGCGGCGGAAGAGGCAGCACTTAGACGGTTTTAGTTTCAGTTTGGCCTGGTCGAGACGACTGCAAACCTGGCCCAGCCGCTGCAGCATCTGTGGAACGTCGCTGCCCAGAACGATGATGTCGTCCAGGCACACTAGGCAGGTCTCCCACTGCATGCCGGCCAGCACCCGGTCCATCAAGCACTGGAATGTCGCCGGAGCATTACACAGTCCAAGTGGCACGAAATTCCATTCAAACAGTCCACTTTTGGTGCAGAATGCTGCTGGTTTGCGTGGTCTTGGGGTCAGTTCGACTTGCCAGTAGCCAGCCGTGAGGTCAAGGGTGCTGAACCACTTGGCATCAGAGTGGGTGTCCAGCATGTCCTGGATTCGGGGCAGAGGATATGAATCTTTAATCGTGCAGTCATTTCAGGCCTCTATAGTCTATGCAGAGGTGGTACGTCCCATCTTTTTTCATTACCATCACTATGGGCGATGCCCAACTGCTGTTGCTGCAGCGGGCCAGCCCCGCCCCCAGGCTCCGTTGTATCTGTTGGTCAGCAACCTGTTGTTTCTCCAACGCTCTCCGGCGTGGTGGTTGCTTGACTGGGAGGCCTGGCATGGTTACGATGTCATGCTGAACCAGGCTGGTCCTGCCGAGGTCAGTGGGTCCTGTGGAGAACACATTCTCATAGGTGCACAGCAGCTGGGCTAGCCGCAGCTGCTCCTCTTAAGCTCAGTAGAACACTGGGCATAGAGCTCCTGTAGGTGCTGGGGGACCGGAGGGCGGCTGCTGACAGTCTGTTCAGGCTGTTTGTGGGAGACCGCGTTTGCAGGCTGCAGAACCTTTACCGGCTGGAGGAGTCCCATGATGGCACCCTTTTTAATGGTTACAGCACTGTTGCCCGGATTGAAGATGCGGATGGGCATGGTCATATGGGGCTGAGCTTCCACTAAAACTTGGACCACTAACAGTCTGTGTTTTTCAACAAAGCCTTTGGTAGGGCTCGGCATCAATCCTCCTTCAACTGGATCTTTAAGGTGGTTATTGCCTCTTACCTCAAACTCCTGCCCAGCCTCCAGCACCACCGTCCGGGCCACTCTCACTGCGTCCGCATTTGGTTTGTTTTTGGAATCGAAATACGGCCCCTCTTCTCCAAACAGCACAATCCCAAAATCAAGACGTGCCTGGGCCTGGCTCAGGAATGGATGGCCCAGGAGGGCCTTGTCACCAGCTATATCAGCAACCAGGAAGAGGATGCTCACCTGACGGTTGTTGATCTGGACAGGGATATGAGCTTCGCCGAGCATGGGTATGTCACCTGGCCCAACACCGCTCAGAGTCTCTACGATGGATGACTGAAGTGGAGGCCTGACATCTGGGTGAATGGCGTTGTAATGACACAGAGGAAAAACACTTTTCCGAGCCCCACTGTCCAAAACAGTGCATACTTCTAGCTCGTACACTATCATCTGAATGTTCATTTCTTGACCCTGGGCCTTAAGGTGAAGTACAGCTGACCTTGAACTTTGAGGGGACATGGTTGAAGTAAGAGCCGTAGCTGCATTTCTTGGTGAGGGGCGATTTCTCTTCATGTGACCCAGGCCTGAACAGTTGTGACACCGAATCTCATCCCATTTAATGTCCCTGGGGCTTTTACCTCTATATGGTGTGTGACTGTGGCTGGGAGCCGCAGGATTAAAGATGGCTGATGGGGGCGCTGTAGCAGTCTTTAATTCCTCTTCGTCGGTTCCCTCTCTGATCATGATTGCACGGGGCCTGCGCTCAGCTATGTCACGGGCTCTTGAGTGCATTAGACCGGCGACATATGATGCTGCTCGCTTCGTGGTATAATAGCGATGGGCAATGTCAAAGGCTTGGGCTAATGTTTGTGGGCGCTGCTCTAAAACCTTTTGTAAAATTTCTGCATCCCTAGAGCATTAGTAAAGACTTCAACTCCTATGGTGTCCTGCTCAGCATCAGCCCTGTTGCTGTAGGCTACTGACACTCTCCTGTAGATGTCATCTCGAGACCGGGTTGAGGAGAGCCTCACCCGGTTTGCGGACACACTGTCTCAGCTCGATAGCTACTGCAGCTGCATGCTGCGAGGAAGGGCTGTATGCAGTTTCTATCTCCTCCACCAGGTGGACGTAGTCCCACTGGGCAGACCGGGGATTTCTGTGGATGATGGCCCAGGCTGCACCCACCATGCAGTACTTCAACTGGACAGTAGTTAGCTTTAGCACAACTCTCAAACCTGTGCAGGAACTCTGTCAAGGGTGTGCCATCATACTGTCCGGGTCTCAAAGTGGGGACTCTTTCTCGATGATCATAGTCATCCTCACTCTCGGAGGACGGCTGATGTGAATTTGGCTGTTAACCTTTGCGAAAAGAGCTCTTTGACTTCATAGTCCGACTGTGCCCTGGCTACGGCGAATGTCCATAGTTAATATCCTTTGATGAAGAAGGGCAGGTGGTGCACAGGCATGTGGGGCAACCGATCTTGGGGGTGCTGTGGATGTAACTCCCCTGGTCCGAGGAAAAGGGGTTTGAATGTGGCGTTACAATTGCAGCAGGTTGTGGAATAAAGTCACTTTGTCGGCCGCACCACATTGAAAATGGTAGCTGTCCTCTTCTTAAATAAATGAAGGGGTTCCGGCTCGAGAACTTGGGTTGAATGGGTTGAGTGAGCACATGCTCACATGCACGCGGCATACTTCATTCTAATAGGCTCCACTTTACGGTGGAACACGTTAGAAAGTCCATAATAACTTTTATTTCCTTCACTCATATTGTCTATGGCCTCTTCCCCATCACCGTCGTTTATCGTTATGAACGGGTTGGACTTTGAGTAGCCGAGATTGCACGGGCTACGGCGGTTAGCGTCCGCCATCTTAGCTTAGGTGAAACAGGTAAACAATGCTTTCCGCTTATTCTTTTGTCTCTTTTAACTTCTCCGGTTTATTTCACCGTTCATTCTTTGCTCACCACTGCCTTTCTGTTTGCGTGAGAGGGTCCCTTCGTGGTCGCCAATGTTACACCTTTCCTGTTCCTTGGCTCTCAGACTGTAGTCGGGGAGCACAGGGGAGACGTTCCCTCCAGGGCCGATGTCCTTTCGGGGGTAACACCCTTCACTATAACCGGCAGTGGGTCTGTTTATAGGTCGCAAGACACGGGCACGGATTCTTGGCGTTTGGTACTTTATTTAACAGTACACGTATGCACGAAAAAGTTCCTCCTAGAGTGACACTCGCTCAATCGCTCGTTCACTCATTCGTCGACTCATTCCCTGACGTCACTCTCACACACACACACACACACACACACACACACACACACACACACACACACACACACACACACACACACACACACACACACACACACACACACACACACACATTCTCGCACACACATATACGCTACTCTGGTAACAGTAGTCTACTAATCTAATTGTTTATAGAGGATTATTAATTGCCGTAACTTGGTGCTGTATCTCTGGACTGTACCTCGGATGTGATTTTGGAAAATCATTTCGTTTCTCCATTGCCTGCTGGCTCCCTGCATTCTATTTGTTGTGATTCGAGGCCTGATATTGAATTCATTCGGGACATGACGCTTGCTTCATGTTTGTGATAAAAACAGTGCAGTTGGCAGTCGTTACAGTGCAAAGACGTCTAATGTAGTCTCTATCTCTCTCTCTCTCTCTCTCTCTCTCTCTGTCAGTCCCCCCCCTTCCCGTGAGAAGGACACTGGGTTACAGCGGCCCTCACAACCCCACACCACCACCCCACCCCTTTCAAGTGTATATTGTTTATAGTTCTCTGCAAACCTATGGTGGAATCATGCCTTCAGTGTGTATATTGCATATAGTTCTCTGCAAACCTATGGTGGAATCATGCCTTCAGTGTGTTTATTGTATATAGTTCTCGGCAAACCTAATTGGTGGCATCATGCTTTCAGTGTGTATATTGGATATAGTTCTTTGCAAACCTATGGTGGCATCATGCCTTCAGTGTGTCTTGAACCACCACACATAAAAGGTTGCACATATTATATTGATATTTTACCGTATTTGTCTAAATGCATACTTGACTGTAGATAGATTTATGAGTGAAGTTACCAACACAATAGATAACTCACCCATTTTAGAATCACATTTATCTCGTGTGTAATTACCAATTATATTGATGTATTTGCACTTTTAATCCTGCTGAATTCTACATGGCAAATAAATTAAGTTAAAACTTAGTTCCCCTGCTCCATTCGTCTTTGTAAGGAAATGTTCTCCTTTGTCTTTATTATTTTGTCAGAATGCACCAGAATGCTTAGTTTGTATGTTAAAATCACAAAGAAATCTTTGGGGGAAGGAAGCCCCCAGACCCCCCTACAGGATTAGGGGGGGGGGGGGGGCGCTAACTTTTAGCCCCCCCTAAAATAAAATTCACCAGCCGTCACTGCTCTACGCACAGTCTCAGCTCTACTACCATACTCCTGGATAGGGGTTGGAGTTGCCATGGGCGTGAGGCGCCGGCGGGTGTGGGAATACTCATAAATCCCCAGCTGAGCGCCGGTGTTGGAGTTTACCCCGGTGGACGAGAGGGTCGCCTCCCTACCCCTGAGGATGGTGGGTCGGGGGGGGGGGGGGGACTTTGACTGTTCTTTGTGCATGTGCACAAACTCACCAAGAAAATACATAAAAGGGTTCTGGACTAATATCCAGGTAGGAAATTAGTCTTTACCCCCCTGTGAAGGAGTTCAAGCACCTCTGGGACTTGTTTGAGAGTTTGGGTTCACCTGCACCATTTGCTGCACCATTGTGTGCAAGACTAAGGGTAGAGTTTATATCTCAACTGTTAATTACCAGGAAAATTATAAGCTGAAAAGACTGGGAACCCTGTTCAGACCGCTATTAGATCCGCTAATTTGTAGGTCGTTGCTCTCTGAATTTAAAAACATCATTGTGGGCACAGACTAATTGTAAAAGGCATATAGTTACAGCCTATTCTTACTGCTGGCTCATATGCCTCATATTGACAATGATCCTTTCAATAAACGTCACCAAAACCACCATAAATGGTATTTGATGAACCTGACTAATTTGCTCATTGATTAATTATTAAGGTAGCCAATAATTAAGGTTCATAAAATCAAAATATATTTATTTGTTTTCATTAGATCTGTGAAAAAAGTTTGGCCCATCTACATTGAAGGTAAGGTAAAACAATTTATATTTAGTTACACTGAATTCCAAATACATTTTGGCACCGAATTTCAAGCAAATTAATTCTCACTTCGTTGTAATTCTAAAACCATGAATTAATAAATAAGCAAGCAGCTGAACGTGTGCCGTCAGAAGGTGTGCTGTTCGTCGTATCAGCTGGAGGGCAGGGGCCGGCTCATAAATGCCTCATTAATAGCTTCTCTCATCGTCATGCATGTAGTTTGAATTTGTGTATCCTCCCTTCTTTTCGTTGTAAGCCTGGTTCTGAACGTAGGGGTTGTTTATGGCTCGGTTCTGCTCATAGGGGTCCCGGTTCTGAACGTAGGGATTGGTCGTAGCTCGGTTCTGCTCATAGGGGTCCCGGTTCTGAACGTAGGGGTTGGTTGTCCCTCGGTTCTGCTCATAGGGATCCCGGTTCTGAACGTAGGGGTTGGTCGTCGCTCGGTTCTGCTCATAGGGGTCTCGGTTCTGAACGTGGGGCTTAGTAAAAAAAAACATGGGTTACATATTTTAACAATTGCCTGGCCTCCTCCACTCTGGCAGGTAAAACATTACATTTTCAAAAGTGAAAGTACATTTTGTACCCTGCGGGTATATCAGACCCCCCAGACTCTCACCAAGAGCTGGTTCAATAAAGTCGCTCATCCAGCAACGACATACCCACATGCACCCGCTTACCGCTGCATGGCCGGCCCTCGGACCAGCATTGAACTGGCCGTTATTGGGGGTCATCTCCATGCGGCCCCCTCCAAGTGGGTCCCTGGTGGGTGTGGCCCTTGGTATCTTGGGGAACCCGTTGGCGGCAACCGGCGTAGGTCCATTGGGGTTTATGAGCGGCGCCTTGGCCAGGGAGTGGCTGTAGTATGTAGCCGCGTCCTCCTCCGTGCGCGACGTCTTCTTGCTGCTCGTCCTTGAAGGCCTGAAAACCACAGGGACACAAGCAAGGGCAAGCTTCTGGATCAGCACATCTGTCAAGGTCCTGGAGTTTGTGATGACTGGGTTTGGCACAAGGAGCTCATATTCATACAGTCTTCTTTTTTGGGGGGTTAGGTTTCGGAGAACATTTTAAGAGAGTGTTGAAAGGAGAGCAGGGAGCGAGGGGGCAGTGAAGAGGAAGAGGTGGTAGAACATACCTGCATGACAACACACCTACAACAATGGCCATGAGGACGAGCAGACCTCCCAAGACAGACCCAACGATCACCAGTGCCAGTTGCCAGGCTGAAACCAAACAAACAAACCAAAGATAATCAAAAGATCTTAGAGGAGAGTCAGACGAACGTGTGCCTTCAATGACGGGTAGTACGATTGTTCCCATTCCTACAACCAACATGAAAATACAACATGTGAAAATCCCTGAAAACAAAAGATAGATACCACTTTCAGTTGACATCTGCTTACTCACATTCTTCACAGTTAAATCCAGATCGCCCGAAGTCACAACTGAAAAGAAGAATTTCAAAGGTCACCAGGCGCCTGAGGTGGGCCAACCCTTAGTGTCTCAAAAGAGATGCTAGATTAAATTGTAATTGAAATACCAATTCACACCTAAAAGTCTGTGAATAAATACAATATAAACATCGGCCTACAAGCCTTTAACATATTGACTTTAATTTTGTAAGCCTACTTATCAGCATATATGCCATATTATAACGAAATAAATGTATGAGATATTATATGTATTATTTTGATATTGGCTACTAATAAACATATATTATAACATTAGCATATTAGTATAACATATTTATGTTGATCTCATAGTAGATACTTACGGAGAACAATGAGTCTGATTCAAGGCCCACTCTCCACTGGGACAAGCTGCAAGATCAACACAGGCCATAATTTAAGCATCAGATGCTCAGAATGTGTACATGTGCTCTCGCTCTCTCGCTCTCTCTCTCTCTCTCTCTCTCGCTCTCTCTCTCTCTCTCTCTCTCTCTCTCTCTCTCACCCAAACCACACACACATCCACACACACACACGTGAATCTCTTATAATCTGATCTTACCAAAACATGCTTTGTCGCTGAACTTAGAAGCGATATAACCATCACGACAAGGACAGCTGAATAATCCTTCGTTGCCTGTTGTGCAATTTGTAGTCTCTTGATCACAGGCATTTTGATCACACAAATTTGTAGCTGTCAAAGAGGTAGAAAATACAAATTTCAAAATGTCAAACACTTTATGGACTGTGCTCTGCGTGACAAGGTGTGAGACTGAATTTTCAGGATTAGAAATCGACGGATAAGACCGGCAAGCATACTGTACTTGCGGCCATTTAAAAGGTCGAGTGTGTGAAATTGAGGAGGCCACTAGAGATGAGGTTAGAGATTGAAAACTATGGTGACCTGTACTGGCCTGTATTGTGTGAGGTGGCCTATACTGGCCTGTATTGTGTGAAGTTTCCTGTACTGGCCTGCATTGTGAAAGGTGCCCTGTACTGAGTCCACATCCGAGAGAGAGATAAGCTTCTACGACATACTTAACACCACGGTGTGTGTTGATGTGTGTAGCGCTGTCTGTGAAGCGATTGATGTTGGCGTCCAAGAGAGGGTTAAACTTCTCGGACATCGATTGATTTGATGTCCACATCGGAGAGTTAAGCTACTGAACCCTATGTAAAGATATATGGTTTAACGCAACGGTGTGTCGCACATTTCATATACAACATCGCACATTATAACTCACCTTCCCAAAGACGAGACTAAAGAAATATCACAAATAGGTCCTAGCCATGGGGATAACATGCCCCAATCGAACCTACTACTCTTAAAAAACACATTTTTTCTAGAGCCGTTTCTCCCTTCTGGGCTCCTGTAGTATCATGGTGGTGGAACATGGCGGCTTCCCTGGAAGAGGACCCCTCCCGGCGTAGATATAAAGGCTCAAATTAAGCTAATTCAAACCAAACGCTTCTTATTTTCATGGGATTATACACAGATTAAAACATACTTATGAATGTCAAATTCCATATCTGCCAAGTCACTTCTGGTAGATGCCACTAAATTCACATTGAACCTATAAGTTGGGCTACAACATTATACAAGTGCCAGTTTCGTTGAGGTTGTTGTTTTTACAACAGTGTTTCTCTGCTCTGTTTTTCGGATTCTACCTAGTTAAATCTACGTAACTAAGTGGGCTATTGTGTTCTTAAAATGTTGATAACACTATTCAAGGCCATAATAAATGGTCATAAAAACATTTTATGGTGTAATAGAGAAGGGTTCCTTATCATGGAAGGTAGGTAAAGTTACTTTACAGCAACCATCTTGCATCAAAAATAATATCAAATACATAATTTATATAGCAAAGATCACACGTACCGTTGAATGATTCGGCAATCAGTTGGCCTTCTTCAATAGCAGTGACTATTGTGTCTCTAACCGTATTCTCTGTAGCTTCAGACTGGAGTTGAAAGAGGTTTTCCACAGTTGCTGTTGTATAGCTGTTTTTGTATATTTTTTCCCTCAGGTTCTTCTCGACAGATATACTAGGACTGGAAGAAAAGCATTCATTCAGCATCTCATCGATTACTTAACAGTGTTATGGAAAACATGGATACAACAGCTGATAAACAATACGTCAATAAACTGGCTTTGCTAAGGCTGTGTCAGCAAACAAGTATAAGGAAACACACGCCCTGCATTTGTTCCTAACCCACAGCAATGCAGCGTTACACAAAAAAAACAACGAAGCCCAAACTGCCTTTTGCTGTTATTCCCTTTTAGGAGAGAAATCTGCAAATAGCCTTGTGGCATTAGGCTAGTTGGAGGAAGGATAAGGAAGTCAAAATATGGGTCCAAGTATCCAAACAGATATGTACATTAAACCCTAATCCTAACCCATATAACTGACATTGGAGTGTGTGTGGTTGAGGGCTGGTTTAAACAGCCTCACCTCTCCAAAGTCAGATTCGTAAGACTCTGGGTGAAGCTGTACACCTGTGGTGTATAGAGGAATCAATGCACACAGGAAAGAACAGCCAATAGCACACACACTCAGGGAGAGCAGTGAGATGTCAGGGAGCAACTGATCTGCCTACAAACCATCCAAACTCTACAATCAACTTGTGTGCTGGTGTCAGAGCCCAGTAAAGCAGCTAGGTGGTTTGACGCAGGAGCTACTTGCTCCAGTGACATACTGAGTATGAAATCTCGTGACCACTGGGTGGGATGGTTCTTCCAGATGGAAGGAGGAAATATGATGGGGGAAATTAAATAAAATACTTTATTCCGGACTCAAAGTTCCATAGGAAGATTTGTTAGTTTCCGTTTTCTTTCGGTAACGTGCCAGCTCTCTAACAGGTAGAGTTCAAATCTCATACAGTCATCATCCTACAACACAGACACCAATCGGTTGTCTGGAAAAATAACACGTTGCTGTCAAAGCACTGAGTCTGCTCCTGCTTACCACCTTGTAAAGAGCTTTCCATCCTGTGGCTGCATACTGCCCCCTGTCTCTAATGTGGGAGGAACCTCTGAGTTCTCTTTTTACGCCAACACTCATTTCACGCCGACACTAAACAAACTGTTAGGTTTTGACTTTCCATAAAGCCGGATCATTCAAGAGAACAAAGACACTCTGTCGACATTGTCGAGGTTGTTGAAATTTCTAACAGCATATTGAGCCAGCACTACATAAGAGCACAAAAATAAATAGTAATGACAGCCAGTACTACAGAACTTACTTGAACTCCAATACTGTACTCTTAAGGTACATTAGATTTGTATCTTTGAAGATTTCGCTGAGCTGTAATTGGGAAGCAAATAGACCCATAGTTTAAGACATTATCATACCTAACCAGGCCTTTCTTTGCACCCCAGACAGTTTTTAGGTAGCTTGCTTCGTCATTTATGTATTGGATCTGATTTGAATGGTAGAGCACTAAGTAAATTATCTCACCGTATCAGTAATGTTTTCGGATTGTTTTTTGAAGCATTCTGATGTTTTAATTTTTAGCTGATCATTCCATGTCAGCTTCAGTTCAAGTTGGCCAGGGAACACCTTGGCTGTAAAAGACATGGCGATTTAGCAGTTGAAACAGCTAATTAAACACATACAGGTATATAAACTGACATGTATGAGAAGAAAAGAGGTTGAATGTTGTTTGTACGGATACTGACCATTTGTACACTGCCTTTCAGTCTCATCGTAATTCATTCCCACCAAGCACAGGCAGGTGTAGGTTTCATTAAATCGTATCTGGCAAGTACTCCCACCACTGCAGGGATTATTGTTACATGGATCTGCAAGTTAAGAAGATCAATGGCCTTAACTTGGTGAATGACTTTGACAAATGATGGGTTAGGGGTGTAACTAGTCACTTAGCTCACCATTCCATACCATACACGATATTGGACTTGAGATAAGGTATCACATTCTTATAACAACCTGTGTGTAAAGGATCCCGTCATGGAAATGCTCCTGTTTGAGGTTCATAAGTGATACTTGATATTGGCTGCACTCTTTGTAGTTTATTAATACATAGCCAGTAGCAATGATGACTATCTATAAGGTCAGAGATTTCAGCACTGGGGCCTCACTGGGCAGCGGAGAACCTGAAGGTAGAGAATGGCGAGCGGGGAGGGACAGCAGTCCGTGAACATTCCAATACTGCATGTCGAAATCAGCGAGTGTCCTCCACCAGTTATATGTTATACTAACGGGAACAGGTCAAAAAAGTTCAGCTGTCTACTGCGACACCATCCCAACGAAATGGGAGTGAAGCCAGCGGGGGCTAGACCTACATGACAACTAACTTACTAACCCTTTCTTAAGCCTTCAACCAACATTTTCCAACTAACCCAGATATAAGGAAATCACTAAGGGCTTTGACCTGTTAACAGCATTCACAGCCATGTTGTTGAAGGTAAACATGGTTGCATTTTATTGGCTTTCCCATACTAAAGCTGGTGAAAACGATTGGCGAAGTGGTGGGAGTGGTGGTGACATCAACAGGGGTGGTGGTGACAACCACAAGCGCAGGGGTGGTGGTGTCATCCACAGGTGCTGTGGTGCCGAAGTCCTAAATCCTAGAGCTACTTAAACTGATCACTGACCCTCGCCATAATTAATTGTTGCTCTCCATTTTTATAGAATTCTCAGCATTAAAGGTCTAACTTTTATATGTATTGGTTCAGGTTGTAGTTAAGTGCAGTGGACCAACAAAAAGTAGCACTATAAATAAGTTATTTTAAGGTTTGTTTTTCCCATAATATGTTAAGTACCTTCAAGTGTTTAAAAAAATGCATGAATAGAATGTGTATTACTTAGTTTGTGTACTACTTATCTCATTTTCATAGAGCACAAATATAAAATCAATTACCAGAGGTGGAAGGCGGGGTGGTGACGTCTGGAGGGGTGGTGGGGACACCTGGAGGGGTGGTGGGGACACCTGGAGGGGTGGTGGCGTCACCTGGACCTGGAGGGGTGGTGGCGTCACCTGGACCTGGAGGGGTGGTGGCGTCACCTGGACCTGGAGGGGTGGTGGCGTCACCTGGACCTGGAGGGGGTGGTGGCGTCACCTGGACCTGGAGGGGTGGTGGCGTCACCTGGACCTGGAGGGGTGGTGGCGTCACCTGGACCTGGAGGGGTGGTGGCGTCACCTGGACCTGGAGGGGTGGTGGCGTCACCTGGACCTGGAGGGGTGGTGGCGTCACCTGGACCTGGAGGGGTGGTGGCGTCACCTGGACCTGGAGGGGTGGTGGCGTCACCTGGACCTGGAGGGGTGGTGGCGTCACCTGGACCTGGAGGGGTGGTGGCTTCACCTGCGACCTGGAGGGGTGGTGGCGTCACCTGGACCTGGAGGGGTGGTGGCGTCACCTGGACCTGGAGGGGTGGTGGCGTCACCTGGACCTGGAGGGGGGTGGTGGCGTCACCTGGACCTGGAGGGGTGGTGGCGTCACCTGGACCTGGAGGGGTGGTGGCGTCACCTGGACCTGGACGGGTGGTGGCGTCACCTGGACCTGGAGGGGCTGTGGCGTCACCTGGACCTGGAGGGGTGGTGGCGTCACCTGGACCTGGAAGGGTGGTGGCGTCACCTGGACCTGGAAGGGTGGTGGCGTCACCTGGACCTGGAGCGGTGGTGGCGTCACCTGGAGGGGTGGTGGTGACACGTGGAGTAGGGATGTGAATAACTCTAATTTTTCATGGTTGAATAATCAGTGGGTGGTATGAACGAATAATGGATTATTCGATGTGTGCCGACATTCACAAATGCAGCCATGGATAAAGAAATCACTGAATATATTCAACGCAAAAAAACAACTACCTGCTAGTTACAGTCAAATTGTCTGTTCAGCCTTCAAAACGAGAGCTGGTAAATTGTGAAAAATGAATTAAACTGTAATCAGACAACGTGGTTATATGCTACAGACTCTATAGTATCTGTGGTATAAAGGCTGGGACGAATTTCAAATTATAAATATGTACACTTTACATTGAAAGTATAGACCGTCGCGATTCCCATTGAACCGAATGGCGGGGTGATTCGGTCTTCAAAACGAGGGCTGGTAAGTTGTGGAAAATGAATTAAACTGTAATCAGACAACGCAGTTATATGCTCTAGACCCCATAGTATCTGTGGTATAAAGGCTGGGACATAACGCTAGCTCTCTGGCTCATAGCTGAGTGGACTACAATACCTTCCGTTGCCAAGTCGAAGCTAAGGTCTAAGTGAACAACGTTTCCGTTGCATATGAACCTTACGGGAGGGTAATGATGGTTCCGTGCATTAGTCAAACCCTCAGGCGTTACCAGGCAAACAAAGTTATGGCTTGTGAAAAACTTTATATTTGGATTGTAAAAGGCACGGAAATATAAATGAATGTCCTTAATTTATTTTCTTTGGCAAGTGACCATGGTATAAGCGGAACAATGCCCCACGAGGAGTCCAACATTTGTTCCGTCCGTTAATTGTTCTTTATTTAAATGGGAAAAAATGTTAACGGTCCAAATGTTAAAAATGGACTTTGACCCTGGGGAAAGAATCATAGAATATCGGAATATTCTGTGCCATCCCTAATCTGGAGTGGTGGTGGTGGTGAAATCTGGAGTGGGGGTGGGGACATCACAAATAAATATAGGACAACCATATATGATTTTTCAATAACTACAATGGTCATAATCCTAAATCCCCAATAGCGTATTAGATAGCTGAAATAAAAATGAATAGGCCTATAATGGATAAAGGCAGTCAATGATTCAACGTAAGAATAATCTGACTACCTTTATTATATCGTATTTTTTCATGATATACAATTTTGACTATAGTTCAGTAGCATAAATAGGATAGGCCCGCTAAAGAAAAGCGCTGTTTCAACAATGCAGCCCACCATTCCGGCTATTCAAATGAATATCTCAATCAATGTGACAGTCAAATGTAAACGAGAGGCATACGATGTATACACATTGACATCATGCCACGTTTAAATATTGTCTACTGGATATAAAGACACATTTCGGCTGTTAGAGAGGGTGAGAACAAAGGCCTGCTCACCTGTTTGGCGCCCGGGTACCAAAAGCAAAAACACAACGAAGAACCCACAACCCTTAAATCGTGCCATTTTTGCCAGCACGGGCGCAGGGGGGCAAGGTGAGAACAGACGACGCTGAGCGAGCCGCACAAGTCTAGAGGAGCCAGTTGAGAACAGACGACACTAAGCGAGCAGGAGTGAGAGGAAGACTAAGGCAGGTGTCGTCCGCTGGAGGTTTTGATGACTCGCGTGTCGCCACTCCTCCAAAGGGCGGCCCAGGTGTGTGAACAGGACCCTCCCACTGATGGGGCCCTCAACTACAGGTATGTTGTCAACCAGGCAACCTTAATTAGAGACATAACTCTTTAGACAAAAAGATTGACAAATTGTCATTGGATCCAAAAAAATGAAGGTTTATACGTACAGAATTAGTTATGATTTGGGTCTCTAGTCCGAAATATTATTATCTATTTTTTGTTTGGTTCATTTAGTTATCATTCATTCACCAATCCTCCTGTTTTGGTTTTCTTTTTATTCTTAGGATCGATTGTAGTGGTGGTGGCTAAACATGATCACATATGGATGTTGTAGACATATGGACAAGTGAGAACCACCTGAATAACATCTTATCTGAAAAGGCCCATCAACTGCGCTTGGATAATTTGTATAATCTCTTGGAAACCTTTGCACCTCATTGCATACCTGAACTTTGGTACGATAAAACACTTAACAGCCCTAAACCCAAGGTGTCATCATGGGCGTCACTGCAACAATGAATCATGATGACAAAGAGAACACAAAAAATATTTAAACTATCTGAATCTTAAGGTCTAAGTCCTTAGAACACACTTTGATGATATTTAGAACTACTATCGTTGTGGAATTTACAAAAGCACCTTGTTGAGTTGCTACCATAAAACTGATTTGCACGTAATCAAATCTCAATGTTCTCCCAGTAGTTCCTGGGACATTGGGATTATAGTTAAAGTAGGTTGAAACTTCCTGGGGCCCTTTTTAATGTTTTGAGTTTCGATGTTCTCTTGTTCTCATGCATTTCATCTGCCCCATGTTCACGTAACGTAACTAGCATGTTGGGGGTATTTAGCATGTTCGGGCAGCTCACATGTTGGCGCAGCTAGCATGTTTGGGCAGCTTGCATGTTGGGGCATCTTGCACGTTGGGGCAGCTCTCATGGTGGACATCTCACATGTTTGGGGCAGCTAGCATGTTGGGGCAGCTCGCACATTGGGGCAGCTCGCACGTTGGGGTATCTAGAATGTTGGGCATCTAGCATGTCGGAGTATCTAGCATGTTGTGGCAGCTCGCATGTTGGGGCATCTAGCATGTTGGGGCAGCTAGCATGATGGGGCATCTCGCATGTTGGGGCATTTAGCATGTTGGGGACTCTAGCATGTTTGGGCAGCTAGCATGTTGGGCATCTAGCGTGTTAGGGCATCTAGCACGTTGGGGCAGCTCGCATATGAACAACGTTCCCATTTCCGTCTGAGTATCTATTATGTGGGTCCATGGCACTGGTCCGACCTCCCATTGGTCCGACCTCCCATTAGTTCGACCTCCCATTGGTCCGACCTCCCATTAGTTCGAACTCCCATTAGTTCGAACTCCCATTGTTCCGACAATCGGAGTAATGAGAGTTCGAACTAATGGGAGGTCCTCATTAGTTCGAACTGGACTAATGCATCTGTAATCTAAACAAGGTTTTTTAAGGTTTTGACTAGACAGTGGCGCCCACATAATTATGCTGTCTGTACACACTCCAGCATGGGCGCTCCGGTGCACGAGCACGCACTGACCAGGTTGAGCACGCCACCAGATGCGCATTTCTCCGGCCCCTCAGCTGTGTGTCTGTGGGTAGCTCGTGTGTGTGTGTAGCCTGTGTGAATGTGTGCATTAATCCCTCTGTTCAGCATCTCTGTTAAGATGAATAACACAAATCTCCCCACAGAGCGCGAGCCTGGCACAGAGGTGCGCGCTCTGGCGCATCTGGCACAATCGGTTAACGGCACCGAGAGGAAACTGGCTCCGCTCCGTGTGTGTGTGTGTGTGTGTGTGTGTGTGTGTGTGTGTGTGTGTGTGTGTGTGTGTGTGTGTGTGTGTGTGTGTGTGTTCCGAGAGCTCTCTCTCTCTCTCTCTCTCTCTCTCTCTCTCTCTCTCTCTCTCTCTCTCTCTCTCTCTCTCTCTCTCTCTCTCTCTCTCTCTCTCTCTCTCTCTCTCTCTCTCTTTCAATTTGCTTTATTGGCACGACTGTGATATACAATGTTGCCAAAGCATTGGGACAGCAGAGTTAATACAAATTCTCGGAGAGAGAGAGAGAGAGAGAGAGAGAGAGAGAGAGAGAGAGAGAGAGAGAGAGAGAGGAGAGAGAGAGAGAGAGAGAGAGAGAGAGAGAGAGAGAGAGAGAGAGAGACGCATGCTCGCAATGAAGGCGCTTGTCAGAAAGTAGGGATGACAGGTCGAACTAACGGGACCACCCATTGGTTCGACCTCCTATTGGTCCGACTTGTGGTTGATTTTGTCGGAGTAACGGGAGGTCGAACCAATGGGAGGTCGGACCAGTGGGTATTTTGTCGGAGTAACGGGAGGTCGAACCAATGGGAGGTCGGACCAATGGGCATTTTGTCGGACTAAAGGTACGGCCACACCAAAAGCGTTACCCGCGTATCACGCGTATAAAATCGGCAATTTTTCCATAGGGAACCATTGGTTTACGCGCGTATGAGACGCGTACACGCGTTACACGCGTATAAGCAACATTTTACTCGCGTTAGGCGCGTATGAGGCGCGTATATATACGCGCGTACATATACGCGCGTACGAGGAGTTCAAAAAATTTAACTTTTTACGCTCATACGCGCCGCAATAGCCAATCAGCGTTGAGCTTGACCCGACCTCACTGGCAGAGAGACGGAGAGGACAGAACCGCAATGGAGGACCAAAACCTCATCATCGCAGTGTGCAGCCGTCCTGTCCTGTACAACACCAGGATTGTGTTGTACCGGGACAGGAACAAGAAAGAGAGGGCGTGGGTCGACGTGGCCGAGGAAACTGGCTGTCCTGGTAAGATCAGTGAATGTTTCAGCAAAAGAAAAATGGCGGCGGGGGGGGGGGGTTTTTGGGCGGTCTCATCTACGCGCGTTACGCGCGTATCTGACCATTTTTGACACAAAATGGTCAAGCAACATTTTAGCTGCGTTACGCGCGTACATGGTACGCGAGGTACGCGCTTGGTGTGTTCGCGGCATAATGGGAGGTCGGACCAATGGGCAGTTCCCCTATTATGTTGGGCGTCTAGAATGTTGAGGTTGCTTGTGTTTTAGGGCAGTTCGCATGTTGCGGCATCTAGCTGTTGTTGGGGCAGTTAGCATGTTGGGGCAGCTTGCATGTTGGGGTATCTAGCATATTGGGGCACCTAACATGTTGGGGCATCTAGCATGTTGGGCATCTAGCATGTTGGGGCAGCTCGCATGTTGGGGCATCTAAAATGTTTGGGCATCTATCACGTTGGACAGCTCGCATGTTTAGGCACCTCTTATGGTGGGATATCTAGCATGTTGGGGCAGCTTGCACGTTGGGGCATCTAGCATGTTGGGCATCTAGCATGATGGGGCATATAGCACGTTGGGTCAGCTTGCATGTTTGGTCATCTTGCATGTTTGGGCAGCTCGAATGTGGAGACATCTAGTCGGAGCCTAATGAAAAGACAAACTGACATGGAATGATTTAATTGTCACTGAATTATGATGGATTCATGTTCTAAAAATATCATGTTTTATTAATTATTTCGTTGTGAATTAGTATCATTCATCCAATCTTTTTTTCATAGGCTTCAAGATGAATCCAGCACAAAGGCTTCAATACTGCTAAGCAAGGCTGGTTACCAGCCTTGGATGGAGGATCAGGGGACTCATGTACAAAGCACAAAAAAATATGCACAAAAAAGCTGCGTATGCCAATTCTCACGCAAACTATCGGATGTACAAAGACTGACTTGATGTGAGAAGGTGCGGTCCTCCACGCAAACTTCTGCCGTCTGCCGTCAACACATTTCTGGTGAATTTTGTCAGTTGGCGGCACAAAGAGGCAATGCAGCACAACAACGATTGGCCTACTCGATCACGTATCATGACGTAATATTGCAATATGAGGCTAGTTTAAAGTGGATTTGAATGTCAGGACGCGTCATCTTAAATGCTTTCCAATCATGCGTCATTGTTGAGATGCATAATGTGACACTGTTGTAATTAAGCTAAACTTAAAAGATCCCATGGCATGAAAATTTCCCTTTCTGAGGGTTTCTAACATTAATATGAGTTCCCCCAGCCTACCTATGCTCCCCCAGTAGCTAGAAATTTCGTTGGGTGTAAAACGAGCACTAGGCATTCTGCTCCGCCTTTGAAAAAACTAAGCTCAGACGCGCCGTTTTGGAATTTTCCCCGTATGTCGTCATAAGTAGAGATCCCACCTCCCCTTTCTCTGCCTTGCTGGCTCAGAGAATTTGGCCCGCCAATGAGCTACGACTGTGCGAGCGCCACATGTGTGTGTGGGTGTGTGATTACACACACTGTAAGCCGGCAGCAGGCAGCGGGCAGTGGGCAGCGGGCAGCCGGCACCCGGCACCCGGCAATGGGCAGGGTTGGACACTTCCTTGTTCAGTATACGCGGAAGTATTGATGCGGAAGTGGAAGAACCAGAGATGTCGGAGAACCCAATGCAGTCGTTTGTGAATCATTATATCGTCTGGAGGCGCACACAGTATTTGGCCATGAAAATATGTATTATATGATATGTATTTTCTGATATTATTTAGATATAGAGCTCCAGGACTGTGACGCAAGTGTTGTACACTTTTTTGTTATTTGGATAACCGTTCTGCTGTTGGTGTTATGGCGGATGACACGTCGGACTCTGGTCTCTGGTATTTCCTCAACGAGACTCGTAGTTGGGGTTATCTCAGCCATCGTACAGCACCGCTGCCCCCCGCCCGGGCAGTGGGCAGTGGGCAGCGCGCGGTTCTGTCTACTTCTGATTGATGTTGAAGTGGAAGAACCAGAGACGTCGGAAAACCCGACGCAGTCCTTTGTGATTCATAATATCTTCTAGAGGCGCACACAGCTGTTGGCCGTGATAATATGTATTATAGGATATGTATTATATGATATTATTTAGATATAGAGCTCCAGGACTGTAACGCAAGTGTTGTACACTCCCTTTTTATTTGGATAACCCTTCTGCTGTTGGTGTTATGGCGCATAACACGACGGACGTTCGTCTCTTTGGTATTTCCACAACGAGAATCGTAGTGGGGGTTATCTCAGCCATGGTTGAGAAGGAATTGGGGGAAAGGAACTTTGGCTTTGACTCCCTGAAGTACATGAACCAATACATGGAGGAGAAAGGGATTGTTGCCCGCAATTGTCTCCCGCTTGAGCAGCTTCCCGCTGCCCGCTGCCGAGGGTCCACCGCCTTGGCGCTGCCCGCTGCATGAGGCAGTTGTGTCTAAGCACTGCCGGCTGCCGAGGCGGTGGTCCCTTGGCAGCGAGTCCCCGGCGGGAGTCAATCATGGTCAACAATCATGGGCAAAAATCCCTTTTTCCTCCATGTCGTGGTCCAGTGTACTTCAGATTGATGTGGACTTGAAAGAACCAGAGACGTCAGAGAACCCGACGCAGTCGTTTGAGATTTAGAATATCGTCTGGAGGCACACACAGCTTTTGGCCGTGATAATATATATTATATTATATATATATACAGTATATATAGATATAGATGTCTATGTATAATATGATATTATTTAGATAAAGAGCTCCAGGACTTAAATGTCGTGACTTATTTTGTGGTTAAATGTGGCTTTTTAGACGCACTCGCTTGCCGGAGCACCCAGAGTGTTGTAGAATATTTACAGAACACAGCCAAAGTTTGGGGAAAGCTCAATGTTCGACTCGCTCGTAGTGGCTGTAATTCTGCACCACGGCTGAATTTCAAGGACGTCTTGAAATACTGTGTTAGGGTCCCACTAATATCTATATTAAAGAATCCATAGAGTAGCATGCCATAGGACCTTTAAACAGACCCATACAACTATATTGTCAATATTGGATTTAATAGGAAATTGGAAGCCCCAGCAATATTATTTTCAGTGATGACTTGTTTATTAAATGTTACATATTTTCAGGACCATGCATGACATCTGGGCTAATGGATTTCTTCACGCATTTGTCGTGAAATTCTTGACTGCAATATTATTATTTGATGTTGCGTGCTGTAAGCACAAGCCATTGCTACTTAAAATCAATCCATCAATGAACCAGTCGGTCGATTTTGAATTCTGTACAGAACACCTTGGGTGTATGGGAACATCCTATCATCAGCATGCATCCAAATAAATGAGAATATAAAAGCATGCGCAAAATGAGCCAATAATCAATAGGTCGACAATGGCAGTGTTGGCAGTTTTAGAAGATATTGCGAATGGTCGCATTCGAAGGGAATGGGTGTTCCGCAATTTCATGATTTTTTTGGTTCATGATGACTGGCTTATTTTGGCGTCGTAAGGATTGATACCTCCAGATTTTTTTTTTCTGATGCATCTTTACAGATTTTTGCATGCGCAAAGTTTCAGTAAGAAATCCAGGCAAGTCTTAGCACATGGCCAGTAGGGGCGGCTCATTGCTCTGGTCTATGTCGTATCCCCCATGCCCAGGACAGACACCGGGGTTCTATCCTGGTCACCGTCCAGAGCACCGTCTTTAGGATGAGAATTTAAACCAAGGTCCTGACTCCCTGTGGTCACTTAAGATCCCAGGACACTCGTCGTAAGTTTGTATCATGGGTGCTTCCTCGAAGCCCCAAACCCACGCACATCCCCAGCCCCACACAAACACATACACTCAATATGCAAAATATTTCAGTATCTTGAAAGGCACTGTATAAATGCGATAATAAGTTACCTATAGGCTAGTTCTATGTCTAGGCTGGAAACCGGTTCCATCCAATCAGACATAGTGCCAAATTGAAAACACTCTTACCCGAATGAAGGTGCCAGTAGACTGGGCTTGGACGTAATTAACCCTTTAACAAATGAGGAATTGTTGGTGCATTTCTTGTTTTGATCGCTTGTGTGCCAATTGAAGGGAAAGTTTTATGCAGGCAAATATTTGCCATTCCCAGAAAAACGTTTTTTTCTCCCAGTTAGGACATTGTTTTCCTAAGACTTTCCCAAAGGGTTGGACAATGTCAACAGGGGAGGGACCAGCGAGGAAGATTAGAGTGGTACATGGCCAACAACATAAATCAAACCCAATCTTCTAAAAGCTATGACCGGTAACCTACAAGCTAATGTACAGTACAAGCCAGTCACCAGCCCTTAGGAGATGTGTGCCTCGCTTCAGCTCTGATGTTGCCCTTTCTGCCCCAGAGGGTGGGGGACACAACATAACCATTGGATTCAAATTGGATCCTTTTATTGGAACCAAGATATTGACACCGTGCCATAAAAAGGATACTGCCTTCGTGTCCTGTTGCACAGCCAAAGTCCAAAGTATAGTGCATGCAATTACTGAGCGTCCCGCGACCGTGCCACTCCTCACTTCCTGGCAATTGGGCATTGGAAGTGAGCTCTGCTTTTAAGAAATTACTACAGTGGTTGTAATGCTATGATCGCCTAGATCAATATTTGGACCAATATTATTCAAATACATTTTGAATAATATTGATTTTATCATTTGATACTTCTGTTTTTAGTCAAAGCATTTAACCATAATGACTAAGCGAATCCAGATAGCTGTATGGTATTTGGGCTGCTGCAGGTAAGATTAGAGAGTTATAAAGAGAAGAAAAGCCCATGACTAGAAAATGAACCACCCCAAAAGATGTCCTCTGCCTCCTCATGTTTCTCATTGCATTATCGCATGGCATTTCTAACCCATGGCACTCAAAGTACAGCACTTAAATCTCTAGTAAAGCGACTTTAAGGGGCAGGTCAGGGCTCTTGCTCTTTACACCAATACCAGCCTGTGGTCCTCTGTACCGGCCCACTCTACAGGCCCGTGGTCCTCTGTACCGGCCCGTTGTCCGCTGTACAGATAAATAGATAGATACGTTATTTATCCCGAGGGAAATTCAGGTATCCAGTAGCATAAAACAAAACATACATTAAACATACATTAGACTAAAATTAAGATATAGATATAAAATATAAAATTAACAGTACCTACAATAAACTTTAACCTAAATTCAGATATAAAATTAAATTAACAGTAGCTACAATAAACTTTAACCTAAATTAAAATATAAAATAAAATGAACAGTAGCTACAATAAACGGTGCAGATAGTAAACAGTGCAAATGTAAGTAAATCAGTACAAATGAAAGTAAAAACAGTGCTGATGGATGTGCAAAATACAGATATAAATAAAATGTCTATTGTTGTTGTCCTCCCTGCCTTTACTGGGAGCTGTTGTACAGTCTGATGGCCAGGGGGACGAAAGAGTTTTTGAATCTATTAGTGGAGCTGGACTGGGACAGCAGTCGGCCACTGGACACACTCCTCTGCCTGGTGAAGGTGTCGTGCAGAGGGTGGTGGGTGTTGTCCAGGATGGACAGCAGTTCGTACAGGCCCACTCTACCGGCCCATTGTCCTTTGTACCGGCCCGGAGTCCTGTACAGGCCCTTAGGTTGGTGAACCCTCGCCACACGTTCCCCTGGACCACACTGCTAATCTCTTGAGGAACTCTGGGGGGGGGGTTCTCCTGCGCCGTGCCAGTCTTACCTCGCCCTCGTCTCCCCATTAAGAACAGCTGCTGCGTCCACCAACCACCCTCCCGCAATAAGCCTGTCCAGTGCTCATTGAAATTGGGCAGAAAACCCAGTTACTGTTCAAGTGTATGATACATACTTATAAATACGTAAAGCAGGTCTAATAAGTAAATCTTTCTGGGTAGTTCTGATTGAGATTATTAGCTTGTTTCTATCATTAATGTTGCACCTATATTATACTTTTAGATATTAATATATTTCATGAGACATAATGGTGTCAGCGCCAGGGTCTTCTTACCATAAAATGGTGAAAACACTTCAAAGAAAATAAAGTGTGCCACTCGTCATTAGTTGTAATAGTATTTGTTATGGTAAGTGTTTATCTGTTATGAAATGTCTAAAGTCAGTAGAGGAAAAACCTTCTAAATGAAACCATAAAAAATTGAAAATAAAAACCAACCATATTTTATAACAAATGCTTTTTTTTTTATTGGCTTTTCTAATCCATTCATAAAGTTAACAGTTACAGCTCTGGAAACCATTTCACAAAGCGATGCACAAGAAATCCAACCAAAGGGAGAACGGAGGTTTCTGCTACAAAATTTGGTGTTGAGATGACCTGAAGGAAGCCATAGAAACATGGTATCGTCATGCAGGTCAGACCAAAACACCCAAAACAAATGAACACATTTTTAGTGTTTTGTACATTTTTGTAAACAATGTCCTTCTACAGATCATATAAAAACACATTATGGCGAGTAACAGAAATACCGGATATAGGATGAGAAAAAAAAAATCGTTCTCCCCTAGGCATCGAGAATTGAACACTGCACGGCGTGAATGCTTTTACAGACCCAAAAGAAAATAAAAATAAAATTATACATTTGCATTTCAACGAGTCAATTGCGGTCTCAAAAAAAGAAAAATGTAAACACGGGTGCTGTGTCAGATGATTAAACAACCTATCCTACAAATGTTTCCACAACATACAGGAAACGCCCATCCCTGCCTTTTAACGCGTCAATGATATGAGGTATATTTAGGTCAATCCTATTGGTGGACATTTCTCTCCCCCGTCCATCTTTTGCTCCATCTCTTAACTGCTTGTTCCTCCCTCTTTGCTGAAAGCATAGTGTGTGTGCACGTGAATTAGTAAAGCTGGTCATCTGTCAGTCTTTATTTCCCTGCAAACTGATGTGCTTCAAAGTCTCTTGACTGTAGAGCTCACAGATGTAAGTTAGACCCTGGCTGGCCGGACAGCGGCCCTGGAAGACAGCGAAGGCCATGGTTCTCTTGTAAGCACATGACCGCCCTCACAAGAGCGTGGGTGACTGTATAAAATACCAGTTGTTGGTAGTTGCAGTGGGATGTGGGGGAGATAAGAGGCGTAGTGTGCCCTGGATCACTGCAGTGTGATCTTTGGGGTTGATAAATCAAGGAGGTGGCAATAAAGCGAAACAGGATTGTTTTTTTGAACACGCTTCAAACTAGGCGTGTGCAGCAAGAGGAGAATAAATACAATGTAACAGGTTGTGGACGCATCCAGCGGTCAGAACTTCCAACAGTGTGATATTAAAAAAAAAAAGTCATAAAAAATAAACAGCGATTCCAGCATTTCTGTCCCTCTCTCAAGACAACTTAAATACAAAAGAGGTACTCGCAGAATATTGTATAGTAAGAAAGTTATGGCATTTCATATTTTTTACATTACCCACCCACCCTTTAAAAGAGTACATCTAAATGCCCATGCATATTAACTCTTATCTAAGCCCATAGACTCCTTACTCCCCGTTCACAGTTTTCTCCTCGTTAAAAAAATAATATTAACCATCAGTCAACACGCGCACGTCCGAATGGGTTCCTGTCAGATCAAACAATGTTTTGTTTAAAAAATAAAAATAAAAAAAGTGCTTTTTGATTAATTTGACGAACTGGAAAGTCCCAGTGAGGATTGGAATAGACCAGGTATACAGCATGCCCTGCCGACGGACAGGAGTCCTGTGCTCAGGAGCACAGCGGTTAACCAGGGGCCACAGCGGTTAACCGGGGGCCACAGCGGTTAACCGGGGGCCACAGCGGTTAACCGGGGGCCACAGCGGTTAACCGAAGGGGGGGGTGTCTTTTCGTTGACCGCTGGCCTTTAAACGTACCAAATATCGATCGTTGGATTTGGGTTAACAGTCTGGTGTGAGCGCGCGTTTAAAAACAAGAATCCATTTGAACTATTGTGCACAAGTGGCCCTTTATAAAAAAAAATATTTAAAAGTAAAACATGCGTCAGTGGATATCTTCATATCGACACAGCTGTACCATAATCTCGACGAAGCTGTACAGATATCAAAATATGAAACAAAATGGAAGCTTCTGGAACTTTTTCGTGAGTAAAAAAAAAAAAAAGAAATAAGAAAAAAAAGAAAGCTTTTTAGTCTTAAAGTACACCTGTAAAAAGTGTGCTAATTGCATCTCAAAATACAATTCTTATTACACAATTTTGCCTATTTCCTGAGTTAATACATTTTGTAACAGACAATATATACTTTTTTTGCCATTTGAATTCTGGGCCTTTCCCTGCAACAAACATTATTGAAACGATCAACATCATCAGTTATTACTTTACAATGGCCTGGTGATCACTAAAACACAAGTTTCAGAGTAAGAAATTCAACAAAAATAAATCAAGCATGTTCATAGCTACCCTCTAAATGTCTTTAAATTACATTTATATCTACGGTTGATGTTCATATCATACCCACTACTCTACAAAAAACGAAAGACTAAATACATAGTACAAAAAAAATGAATATTTTTTTAAAATTGCATTTGAGGCCATGGAAGACCCTCCCTGGTAGAGTATCGACATTGGCAGTGTTTCATTTCCGTGTTCTTCTGTTCATCGGTTCCTGTGTGTTGCCGCGCTACGAGATGCAAAGTAAGAGAATAGGGGAGGGGCTCCCTGCCAGGAAGCCCTGTCCCCTGCCGGACCCAGGGCTGACATCTGACCCTTATCTGAAACTTTGGCTTGTCGGGGTCTTGGCCCTCGCGCTCACCGGCTCGCCGACATCGGCCAGCAGACTGGTGTACCCTGAGAATTCGGAGACGGCCGTCCGTATGCGGGGGTCCCCCTCGCCCCCGGGGCCGTAGCCCCCCAGCGGCGTGTGGCGCCCGGACTTGAACTGGGAGCCAAAGGCCTGCGCGAAGTTCTCTATCTGGTAGGGGGATTCCTTGGGCCCGTCCAGCGTCGCTGCCAGGTCCGGGTATCCCAAGCCGTTGGGGGTGGAGGTGGCCCCACCGCCCCCGGCCTTTGGGCCCGGGGCTCTCTTGGGGCCCTCCCCGGGGGTCGAAAGGTCCTGAGGAGGCGGCAGCCCGAAGGCCCCGGGGGAGTGCTGCTTATCCAGCTGCTCCGTCAGCTCCTGGGAGGGGGTGAGCTGCTGCTGCTGCTGCTCCACGCCCAGGTGGAAGGCGGGCTGGGCGGGCGAGCCCACCAGCAGGCCGTAGTGGCTCGACTTGGAGCTGGCGGAGGAGGAGGCGGCGGCGGTCGAGGAGGTGGAACTGCTGGCGGACGGGGGCGGGGCCACTGGCAGTGGGGAGGCGATGGCGGGGGGGTAGACGCACTCCAGCGCCGACGTGGAGTACACGTGCTTCTCCGAGAACAGCGGCCCCGTGGGACTGGAGCTGCTCGCCAGCAGGGGGAAGGGCGTGGGGAAGGGCCCGCTGGGCCCTAGGCTGGGGAACGGACCGTTGTGACTGGTGCGCTCCAGCGCCTGCAGGAGGAACTTGGAGTACTCGCTCATCACCACAGTCTTGTCCCCGCCCGACTCGTCCTCCTCCAGCTCGGGGGTAACGGGGGCGGCCGGCTGCAGGTCCACGTGGTGGGGGTGGTCTGAGAGGTCAAAGTTGACGTCGAGATGGTGCTGGTGCTGCTGCTGCTGCTGGTGGTGGTGGTGTTGGTGGTGGTGCTGTGCGCCGTCGGCCTTGTGGGAATAGTGCTCTAGCAGGCTCTGCAGCACCTCGTCCGGGATACCTGATTTGTCGTGCTTGAGCTCCAACGGCGAGTTGTCCAGCATGGCCAGCGTGGGCTCGGGCCCCAGAGGGCCCTGGAGGACACCCGCCCCGTAGTCGCTATTGGCCGCTTGGAGGTAGCGCCGCTTCTTCACAAACTGCATGGCGTCGTCATAGTTGCTGGTGGTGGCTGGGCCCTGTTTGGCCGGCCCAGGGCCCTGCAGGAGACCCATGCCGTCTGGGTTCCCGGACCCTCCCGCGTGCTCTGTGGCTCCGGGCTTCTGGGATAGGAGCTTCTGCCCGCCGGCGTCGTCCCCCAGAATCAGGCTCTTGCGGCCGGCTTTCTTGAACATTAGCTTGGGCGTGCGTATCTGCGGGCCGGAGCCCGACAGCTGCTCCATGCCAAAGTTCTGCAGGCCCATGTCCCCGGAGGACGATGACGCGCCCGTCACGTTCTTCTTCCTCTTGCGCTCGCCACCCTCGCTGTTTTTGGACTTGGCCCGCTTGCGGCCCGAGGCGGGGGCGTTTCCCTGAGTGAGCGAGTAGCTGCCCTGGCCCAGCTCCGCTTCGCTGAGCTCCAGCATGCTGGGGTCCAGGCCCCTCTTTATGGCTTCTCCACAGGTTCTCTTGTGCTTTAGTAACCGGTCGGTTCTCGAGAAGAACTGATGGGGAGGGGGGGAATGTTATGCCTTAAAACATCCAATTCTCAGTATAGGCCGTGTAGTAATCAGCTTGAAAGAGTGGGATAGTGTGGGACACCTTGTATACAAAATAACAGTTCTATTATAGTATTGACATTATGAATATCGATTAATAAGGCCTTTCCTCTGTGCAAGCAGCACATTTTAACATTTAGGATGGGGAAAAGGCATCGGACTACGGTTTGGGTCTGGAACCCAGAACATTAAGGCTGGGTTAGGGTTAGACCCTTGGTGTTAGGGTTAGACCCACACTATCCTGCCCCGTCGGTTTAATCATCAGCCGCCTCTACCTGTTGGCAGGTCTCACAGCGATAAGGCTTCTCGCCGCTGTGCGTCCTCTTGTGACGCTCCATGTGGTACTTCTGGATGAAGCGCATGTTGCACTGGTCACAGCAGAAGGGCTTCTCTCCTGCAGAATGAAGTGATGTGTATTAATATATAGAGAATGATCCCTGGGTTCAGAGAATTATCTATGGTGACATCAGGCTTCATGTACCTTACAGACTCACTGCTAACAGAGCCGCCACCATTTACTACATCGACATTTTTTAAGTACCAATGCTTATTGTTAAATGTCCGAAGTTTGGACCCATCCCCCCTAGCTGGTTATTGCATGGGGGCAATAGCAAATAACCAAATCAAAAAGTAACCTCTATCTGAAGTTCCAGTATGTTGTAATCATGTTGCAACGGAAACTATGCAGCATTCAACGTGGATCTGACCCCAAAGTGTCTTTTGAGTATTGTGATTACTATAAATTTAATATTAGCTCCATCTTTCTCCACCAGTATCCTCTGTGCATCGTGAACTGACAGCTTCAAAAAGTGCTTAAGTATAAAACAGCTCAGTCGCTTTGAGTGTACAGAAGGGTAAGACCTATTATTTTACATGTATTCAGAAAGAACTAACGAAAACCGAGTACAAAATCGTATAAGTGTGTATTGATATTTGTGTCACAAGAACAGAATTGTTCGTTTTAAAGGCTATATTACACTTTAAAACAAATTTTTGAAAAATGATCAACCCTTGTATGCTTCAGTCTAGGTTGGTTAATTTCTGCCCTACCTTCCTGACATTTCTCGGATGTCACAGTAAAGCACTGTATTTGTGCACAAAGAAAAATGAATATAAATAAAGGTTGACACTGAGCTGCTGGTGATAGAAGTCATTGTACCATATTGGACTTTGTAGCCTACAATGCCATGTCTAATGAGAAATAAGCCTACTTAGACATTGTCTGGACAGTTTTAGATATGTATGGCATTGAATAATCAAAAGATAGGGAATGAGCAAAATCGAAAATCTCAACGAGTGCATGTGTACTTTTCAAACGAGCACCGCAGCAGCATTTGGCTGCTATACATACAGACATGCTTTAAGTTGACGTCAGGACGTTCCTGGTGGCCATAATTGTACCACTGGCTGAACTCAACCTACCTGACTTAATCGTAGCTGATAAATCTATTATCGTCTAATCAGCAACGCAACGGCGAAGACTTTATTGTCTACTATTATATATCCTGCTTCAAAATTAGGCCATAATCACGGTTTCCGTTGTCCGGTAATTACCGGACTTTGACCGTTAAAATTTGCCGAAGTCCGGTATTTTCAAACCCCGCCGGTGAAAATGACCGGTGAAAATATTCCCTCGTATTTTTTATATATATATATATATATATATATATATATATATATATATATATATATATATATATATATGCTTACATAAAAATAATAACATTAACAATAATAAAAAAAAACACACACACACACACAGACACAAAGTGTCCACGATGTGTGGAACGAACATTTTTCTATTTTCATGCGGAACAAAATGTGTAGCACTTGTTTATTCAGTCTTGCAAAGCGCGCAGTACCTACAATAAAAACAACAACGTGAGCGGGAAAGCGAGAGGGACAGGAGAAATGTCGAAGCAGGCTACCTTGAAAAACTATTTTCTGAAACAAAACGTTCGTTCAAAGGGGACGGATGATGAGGCTGAAATCACGGAGGCGGCGGCCTCCGTGATTCTGATTGACCGGAATTTCAAACATTTGTCAGGTAAATTGAAAACCTGCCGGTCACGTTGACCGGTACGAATTTTTTCTAGCGGAAACGCTGGCCATAATACATACCAACAAGATAAAAAAATATATTTACAGGATATCGGAGAAACATTTAAAAGAAAGAGGGGCTTCTGTATTTTAAATGGTATTGAATCATAACTTTGGGATTTCAAAATACCGTTCTAACCCTCGTAATACCTCCCACGCGAAGTATACCATTACATTCAGTATAATCATAAACTTGAAAGTCTACTGTTCTTTTGCTGGTGTGTGTCACATGACCAAAACACACAATGAGTTAGTTTCACAGGCTATATTGTAACATTTGAGACACATTCCTTTGGGGGACATGTCAATACTGGTAGGCTACTATTATATTTATAGATGCAAACGAAAAACAACAATTCATGCCGTTGAGAGTTTACAGACAGTCCTGAGGTAAAATATATGTATTGTGGCCCATCATGAAATCGGGTTCATTTTGAGACATTTTTAGTTTGGTCATTTGGTTTGTTGACAAACGCAACATGCAATTTTATCTGCAATATGAATTCAGTGTGATGTTCAATATTCACTATTTTTTGCTTCCTAAATCACAATAGCTCATTGAGAGCAGATTTATTTCAGATAGGTCTCGTTTACACATATTTCTCCAATGCCATACGATGACCGTGATATTAGAAACACTTCTTTCTTAACAATATCAGTGGTTTAGAGTGTGACAGATTGTTCATTGACTTTAGAACAAGACTAATCTAAAAGACATATCCTTTTTCAACAAGCAATTTTGTTTTATAACAATATTTTCAATCGTTCAGGTGTGGACGAGGCGTAATGTGGACGATAGGGCTGTAACGATACGCGTATCGAAACCGAAATCGCGACACTCAAAGCCACGAACGCGTCTCGCGGTGTGATAAGGCAGAAGCACGATACGCCCTTTCTAACACTCCGGTCAAATTGTCAGATTGAAATTTGCTAATAATTTGTCAAAATAATAGATTGCTGACCAAGTATGCGACGAGATGCCCTCTGTGTGATGACAGCTCTCCGTGGCTACGGAGGATTGCATTTCTCCACAGCCGTCGAACTCCTCATATGCGATATGAACGACATTTATCCAGAGAGGGCCAAGCACAAAATAAATTGCCTGTGTGATCCCTGTCTCCATTGTTTTGTGTGATTTGACCGGCAGTTGGTCTGCTTATAGGTCGGAATGAAGCGGCCACTGATTATTGATAGGATGGGTACTTCATTCTACCGGACTCGTTCGCTTCTTCACTAGACACACACACTACCCCTCGCTCTCCTCGCTCGTCCACTCACTCGCTGACGTCACTCACACACTGCCATTCTTGCGCACACACGCTACTCGTAACACTATGCCTCGGTATTGCGACGTTCATGTTTTTTCCCATCTATTGAAAGTTAGGCTTTTAAACATGTTGCATTCTATACGGCCTGATTATGTCATTACTTAAGCTACATAGCCTAATAAGAAGTGCTAATAAGATATTTGACTAAACCCCCAAACTAATTGAGGGTTTTTACCTACCTGCAAGCATCCTGCAACTGCAATCTTTGGTTATTTATTTATTAATTTAAGCCATACTTTAATAGTATTCTTTCTGTCTAATCTGTTCAGTGTTCCAAATTATTTGTTATTAAATGCTACATTAAGTTAATTGTTATATAAGTGTTGTTGAAATAAAATCCTTTTTAAATTTAAAAAAATCGTGGGATGTATCGAACCGTGGGTCAAAAATAGTGATACAAACCGAATCATGAGTTGGTGTATCGTTACAGCCCTAGTGGACGTGGTCTAGTGTTCAGTGTGTAGAAGGGTGGAGGCTTACCACTGTGGATCTTCTCATGTCTCTGCAGCAGGTACTTCTGGATGAAGCTCATGTTGCACTGACTGCACCGAAAGGGCCTCTCACCTGTGCGATCAAGAGTACAACCACCAGCTCACCACATTATTTTACACTCTACCTGCACCCGTCACAAAGCCCCCCCCCCAGCTCAGTGCTCCTTCGTAAAAGGCCGCTTCACAGGGTGAGGGTTCGGCCACTTGCTCACCGATAGCTACAGGCTTGATAGGCCCTCGAACCCGGTACCTTTCAGCTGGGGTCAATCATCCTAGCCCCCACACTAGCAGGTGTGAAGTATACACCATCTCTCACAGGGTCATAGTTGCAAGGAAAACATGAAGTTAACTGTAATAACATAGCCAAGTTTCAAAGTGAGAATATATAGGCCCGTATTATTCCTACACATGAGTGCCCGGTCATTACAAATCTCATAATCTTGGGGTACAACTGGAAATTACTTCTTTTTTTATAGAAAATATAGATGTTGAGTACATATACCTTAACTCTAGGACTTCTTAATAAGCCTTGTGATGAATTCTAAAGAATGATTTTGTGTAATGAATTAATAAATCCACCAATTAATAAGTTAAATAAATACAAAAGACACCATTTAGCCATATACAAACCACTGATAACCCAAATAAATATTGTGGGGTTTGGATGGTATTGGAAAGAACTGGTGTCCAGTTCCCAGCAAAGAGGTGACTAATGGGACATTTCCACCGGTGGGTGCGGTTCGGTATGAATAGGTATGGAACTGTTCGCGTTTTCATCGCCCAAAGTGGGCGGGGTCCAGACTTATCTGGGTATAGCTGTACTTATCTCTCAGTGCTCCTCCGTTGGGGTACCAAGCGGTCTGAAAGGGTGCCAACTAGGGATGTGCACGGTTACTCGGATACCCGAGTAGACAATCTGCTAATCGGTTACGAATTAGTAACCGGGTAACCTCGGATTATTTCATTGTTGGCAATGCCCAATAGTATCTGTCTGCGTCCTGCAAGACGGAGGCGTAACTTGCACTAGGAGGCGTAACTTGTTCTTTTCCAAATCGCGGTTCAGGCGAGATCTTTCTCTTTTCGCGGTAAACAAAAAGCGTTGTAAATCACGGTTCACACGAGATCTTCATTGAAGTCGGGTCTTCCGATATTCATGACGGTAAGTAAATTTACCAGTCATTTATTACCGGTCATTTATGTACCCGCGCACCACTGCTACATACAGATCACTTCCGCGATTCAGAAAAGTACTAGACACGCCTCCGACTACAAGTTACGCCTCCGACTACATGTTACGCCTCCTAGTGCAAGTTACGCCTCCTCCGACTACAAGTTACGCCTCCTAGTACAAGTTACGCCTCCATCTTGCAGGACGCAGACAGACCCAACTCGCAATGCCGGGTGTATAGTCGCTCTGTTTCTCGTCTATTTCAGCCTTTACATCAACCCCACCGGTGTGTTTGTAACGTTAGCTTACCCAGAAGCCGAGCAGTCAAGCCTGTCCAATAGGGGACCCATGTGCCGTCACATGACGGGCTAAACTCCAATGGGAAAACATGATCTGCCAAAGATCGTTTATTTACATCAAGATGGTTGCTCTGTTGCCGTGTGTGATCACTACTATCAGGAATGATGGTATGACAATCGAATAATCCTTGATTTAGGCCTCAATTTAGGCTTTGATTGATTTGATTTATTTTTGCCATTACGTGACGGACTCAGGGAGCCTGGCTGCGCAAAGACGGAGGCTATAGTTCACGGCGCTTTTTTAAACATTTAAAAATGTATCTTGCACTTTGTAAAGGAAGATACTGTATATTTTATTATTCGGGTACTCGATTAGGACCAGGTACTCGGTTAGAAAATTACTCAAAATGCCCATCCCTAGTGCCAACAAGTTCGAGCTACACACGCAGGTCGAGAGAATCGTCACTCCCGTGCGACAGGGGGATAATAAAAATCATATACATTACCCGCAAGGTATTTCTAGACAACGGCGAAAGCTTTTTTTATTGAAGAAAATTTCACGGAAAGTTTGCCGTCCTTCTTGGACGTTCTACATTGTTGCTCTTTGTTTATTGTGTAACATTCTTTTCCTTTGATTTATTAGCAGGCTACACTGTGTCGGGCTGCTATGAGGAGTCACGATGCTAACTTAGCTGCCGCGGCATCGCCATCCGGCTTAAACCCCGCCCTACCATAAGGGTATTGTCGGCGGTGAAAACGTGAGCCGTAACTGAGCTGCACCTAACCGCACCTACACTATCGGACCTAGTCATACTGTGCCTAACCACACCTGCCAGTGGAAACGCACCACAAGGCTTCTCACACTAGTGAGTCACAGCCGATCAAGGCTTTCCACACTAGTGAGTCACTTATAGACCAGGCACCAGAGGCTGGAAGTGTAGGACATAAAACTTATCACACGGACTAGGTCACTGCCATCTCGGGAGTAGGGCAACATTATTTTTAGTATCCTTGCTCATAACGTGTTGTGACAAGGAGATAGCGAGTCAATTGGCTGTTATATTTGATTTCTGAGACAACATTGCAGGGCTTGGACCGTGTTCCTCTGATTGAGGGCACCTCCTGAGTCAAAGAGCAGGAGGGTAAAGCAGGGGGCACAGATCAGGCTGGTGCAGGGAGGTTAAACTGCTGGGACCACCGAGAGCCACTCACCTGTGTGGATGAGCACGTGTCTGCGCAGATGGTAGGAGCTGCGGAAGGCGGCGCTGCAGTGCTCGCAGATGTGTGGTTTGGAGCTTGGCGACAGGCAGGAGCCCTCTGGGTCCAGCAGCATGGCCTGAAACCAAACGTGTGATAATCTTTTTACCATTTAT
>OLKM01003286.1:0-39486 GCA_900291075.1 Melanogrammus aeglefinus | reverse complement strand
CTGAAACTGCCACGAAGTGTGCTGAGGGTGCCTGGGGCATGAACATGCCCTCTTTGGCGTCTTCTCTTTCTCCGCTCTCTTTTGTCTTCTTTTGTGTGTCAGTCATTATGTAAGGCTCGCTGTCGGTGTAATGCTGACAGCGCCGAGCGACCACTCCGCCGTTCCATCGCTGAAGGTTGCCTGACGACTTTTTCCGTAAGCCGGCTCGACGACTTGCCCTCTCCATTTCCTTTGCGGACGCGGAAGTCGACGGACTCCGACCGCGGCGTGAGGAGGGCGTTGTCTCCCCCGGTTCCCCTCTCCAATGGAGGGGGCCGGAGCCGGTGGCTTAGCAGCAACTTTGCCCGTCTCTGCCACCACCTCATCAGTGGGTGTGGAGGCTTTTTGTGGCAGGAGCTTGGTCCTAGGGCATTATCGCCAGGGTCAGCCGCAAAACCTTCTGGGCCTTGCGCGTGCCCATGCCGCGGGCTCCCCCAACGCTCCGGACCTCAGCTGCATGAATCACGCCCCTGCCCGTCTCAACCCGATTCGCCGATGTTCTCTCCGCCATCAGACCATAACTTCAGTTGGGGCTGCGGCGTGAGCCTCGGAAGTGCGCGGAGCCCCGGTGAAGATAACTTCATTCAGTTACAAGACGGAGGGTCTGACCAGACCGGCTTAAAGGGCGGGTTTTACCGCCACTGGACCCCGCTCTGTGCTCTGCTTTGGGGTGAAAGCCGGGCTCGGCGGCCGTCGCGCTCCACTCCTCAAAGACAGCTGACCGGTCCAAACTTTCTACGTACGGGGCGCATCAAGTGTATGATGCAGCATTTTGGCTCGATTTGCGGTTGGTGACTAACATTCGCTCTGTCTGCTTGTGCGCGATGACTCTCTAGCCATGCGGCTGCCCTCATTCGTTTCTGGTTTTTGCCGAACGGGCATCGGACGTGCGCGAACAAACTGCCGGTGTCATCCTCTAGTCTCTGTTCCACTCGGTTGCTGGTTGTACAGCGGCCCGGACGGCGGCATGGCAGGCACCTCAGTTCATGACTGTGGCTGCAGCAGACCCCGGCATCCCTGAGCCGTGGTGAGGCCGTCATTTGTTGGAGTGACCCCATCAGCCCGGACGGGCTGTTCGGGCCCCTGTCTGTCGTTCTATGGTGGACGAAATGCAGGCTGCTTCCGAGGAGGCAGAAAAGTTCCTGAACACTCTCCCGCCCTCCGCCTCCACCCCGACAGCAGCGCCCCGCCCGGGTTTAACTAGGTTCCCGTCCTCCCTCCGGCTTACCATAGCCCGCCCGCTCCGTGTGCTGCGGCGAGCGGCCAGCATAGGGCCCCCGGCTCAGCGGGGTTTACTCACCTGGGGCAAGCCCCCGGCCCAACAAGCGCCCGGCGTCAGGCCATGATGGGGCGAGGGTAGACGCGTGTGACGGCTGAGAAAACAAACGCTTCTTTTTAGAGGCACCCATCTCTTTATAAAGCGGCGTTTTCTCCCACGATTCTATCGTAACGACCGGAGCCTGTCTGGTCTCGGCCATAACTGTTTCCGCGCATCTCCAAACTAGCGTCATATAGGCAGGGCCGTCAATAAACCTTCGTATTATTGTCGTGCCAGCCCTTTTCATTGCTTTTTTCAAAGGCAAACTCGCCCAGCTTAGATTTAGCCCCGCCGCCCTCATCGCATGGCCGCTGGCCACCTAGCATATGGCCTCGCGGCAGCTGGCTCTATGGGCGATGCTCCGGCCCACATGCCTTTCTTTACACGTTCTTATTAAAACGGCCGGCTATACGGCGCGATGTGGGAGAAAGCGTCGACATTGTTGACAGCTCCGGGAACCCTCTTTTATACAGGACAAAGCTGTTTTCTCCCCACACCCCACCAGAGCTACCGGTTGCGGCCGTAACTGTTTCACACGCATCTCCCACCACATATAGGGGCGGCCGTCATACCTTGTATTATTTGCATTGAGCCAGCCCTAACTTACTGTTCCCCTCACCACATTCATGCCTGGCAAGACAGTTGTGGCGGGCGCCGCTAAAACGTGCTCTCTGTCTACAAATGACACGCAGGTCGTTCACCAGTGTCGGCAGTTCTGCTACCCAGCCGCAGTTGTTTATTCCTCCTCGCGTCCCCAACGCTCGGGAGAGAGGAGATACACTATTTTCAACAAGCTGAGGCAGGCAGGGAGCGGCCTCTGCTAATTGACACCACCACCCCACCCTTTCGGGCAAAGCTCCCAATGGGCTGCGAGGATGGGGCTCCTCCCCTCGCAGCGGCGGCAGTGGGCTCAAGCTTGGCTCGTTTCCATGAACAGCCGCATCCAAAACAAGAGGCTTTGCACGGCCGCTTTCGGAGCATTACTCGGAATGGACATGAACGCATGCAAGCCGGCCATAATGGATGGCAGGCTGATCAGCAAGGGTCACACCCTGCAGTTCACCTCCGTTCCGCTGCGATATTTCAACGGGATTTGGAAACAACGCTGTCATCAATGGTTTATCATAACAGCTCTGTCGACTTTGCGGCTTCCAGCAGCTTCTAGCGAACAAAAACGTGATTCCGCAGTCCCAGGGAGAGAAATGCAGGATTTTATTCCCGTTATCTTCTGGTACCCAAGAAACAGGAGGCTGAGACGATTCTCGATCTAGCCCGATTCACAAATGCCATCGGGAAGGCCGTTTCACATGTTACAATTTTTGGTATCAGACGAGTGTTACAGTGTGTTAAAACCGGGCGACTGGTTCACATCAATAGATTTGAAGGACGGCCTATTCTCCATGTCCATGATCCCCAAACACAGGAAGATTCCTGGCGTTTCTCATTCAAGGGTTCACACTACCAGTACAACGTTCTCCCGTTCGGGCTATTCTCTAGCCCCCACGAACGTTCTCCAAGTGCGTGGAGGCTCTCCAGCCGCTGCACCGCAACCAGAATGAGACCTAGTACTGTCTACTTGAGACGATCTGCTTTTTGATGGCTCACTCCAAGGAGGAAGCGGCTATTCAAACAAAAAACTGTAATTCACCTGTCGAATTTTAGCTTTGCCATAAACTGGAAGAAAAAAGCTCCCCCCTCCCCTCACAGCTGTGTGATGTATTTGGGGTCGGAGCTGGATTCAGCTTAATATGAGAGCACGCCCTCACAGCAGAGGTATGGAGACGATCTGTGGTCTTCCTCCGCCGCTGTTCCCCGGGCAGCGTCGTGACAAGCCCTCTCTGTCATGAGGCTTGCTGGGCATGATGTCGGCCGCTCACACTGTGGTGCCACCTTGGGCTGCTTCACATGAGCGGCTGCAGAGATGGTTTTTCTCGCGCTTGCGCACGACCGGTGCGTCAACGCGGCGAGAGTGACCATTCCCCTATTCAGTGTGCCCCGATTTGACCACTGGGGCCATCCCCGAGACTCTCGCTGAGAGGGGTCCGTTGGGGCAGAGCCAACGTCACCACATCTTCAGTGTTTCACGGATGCTCTCTCTGTCGCTTGGGGAGCGAACAGTCGAGTTTCACGTTCGGGGGCGGCTTTGGCCGCCCCCCGTACCATGCATATAACGCATCTTAGGCTTCCTCACTGTGTTGAAGGTGGTCCAACACTTTGCCCCAATGTTGGACGAATCAAACATGTAATGATTCGCTACGGACAAAAGGCGACAGCAGCATACCATAAATCGCCAAGGGGGCTGTTGGCGCTCTGCCACAGCTGCTGGGCATAGCGAGCAGCTGGTTATGCTGGGCGCACGCACACTGCTCTCCATCAGAGCAGCGTAACTCCCGGTGTCTTGAACAGAGGGGCCGACATGATGTCGGAGGGGGTCCCCCATACCAGGAGGCTGGACTTCTCCACCCAGGATCTGATGAACTCAGATATGGACGCGAAGTTGGAGCGAGGAAGCGCTATTCGGCACGCGCGTCCTGAGAAACCACACAGTGCGACTTCTGGTTCTCTCTTCAGCGCGAAGGACAACTCCCCGCTCGGGGTGGATGCGTGTCGCTCAACAGACCGTGGGCCGAACAGACACTCCTGTACGCTTTCCCACGTCCCCCTTGATTCCCCAAGTCTTGGGGACCGCGTCAGAGGAGCGGCTGTTGTATATTCTCATGAAGCACCGCAACGCTATCGAGTGCACCGTGGTTTCCTCTTGTGCCCTCCGCGTCGTGCTCTCGGGCGCCACCCTGGAAGGTACTCCCTTTGTCGGCGAGACGCTCTCTCACAGGTCAGAGGCGAACATATCATAGATTTACCCAGAGATCGGCCAGGCGCTTGTGGGGCCTGGCCGCTGAACGCAAACGCCTTATGGGGTCTCCGGCCTCTCCCAGGAGGTTGACGGACCATCCAGTTGGTCCACAGCTGCCACTCCACCAGAGCGTGTACTCTCGGCTATAATGGGCGGTCGTTTTCCAGAAATTGGTGCACGGAAGAGGGGTTTCGATTCCTATCTCCGTGCCCTTTGCCGCGATGCTCTTCTTCTTCAGTCACTGATGAAAAGATGGCTGGCTTTTTTTTTTAGTCACGGTTAAAACGTTACGCGGCTTCTGTTTATCATGCCACGAATGGTTTCGGATAAAAACTGTTTTTAGTCATACCCTTAATGAACGCGCTTCTAAAAGGTGGAGGATCCGAGAGCGACCCTTGATGCGCTCTCTCACTCCACAATGGGATTTAACACTGGTGTCTTGCTGCGTCACTGGTTAAGCTCCGTAATTGGGCTCTCTACAGGGTGCCCCTCTAGTTTGTGTCAGCCAAGACAGCTTTGCTGCTGGCCCCTACAATCATCTAAGATTTTGTGAGCGGATCCTGTCTTGCATCTCTTCGTAGCCTCGTCTTCTTGTCTGATACAATGGGGGACAGGACATTTCGGCCATATTATACGCCCAATTCGCGCGCTTTTACACCAAAGAGCGTATTACTAGCTCGTCAGTATCACTGGTAATAAACACTCAATGGTTTTCTTCTCTCCCTGCCTCATCTCAATCTCGAGGATGGAGGCGGGCAGCCCATCCTTCTTTTGCCCCGTGCGCGAGCTTGGCCTTTTTATGGTGAAACGCTTCACGGAGCTCTGCGTCAAATCTCAACAGTATTTTTTGCATACAAGAGAAACATTCCCAGCGGCCTCCCCCCTGACGAAACAACGGCTGTCACATTGGCTTTTTTTTTTTTTCACTGATTTTTAGTGTCTTGTTGCTTATTCAGTGTTTGTGATGCTATCACACAGGCTTATGTTTCGTCACGGGGGCTGAGCCGCTTGAGACTATTCAGGTCTCATCTCAAACCAGAGAATATCGTTCTCTGTCGCTCTGGCAAAGAGGTGGATGCGCGTATGGAGGATATCTGCACAGCAGCCTCCTGGGCTTCCCATGCACTTGAATTAGGTTTTACCTAGAGAGACATGTCTGCGCCTTCTATGACGCACTCAGTTCTGGGTGTTTTGTCAGGTAGAGTGTGATTTGTTGTGTGTGACTTATTCCCCTCGGCATATTAAACATTGTGAGTGGGTGGGAGTCAAATGTTCATGCTGAGAGTTTGTGTGTCTTATCCGACACATTAGAGCTGTCTCGTTTTGATGACGTGGCCGTTTTACGCATGACGTATGTTATTGCTATGTCTGACTGCATGATACTATATCGGTATTGTAGCTGGTGTTTCTAGGTACTGGATCGGACAAATGAGCATAGACTTATAGTCGCTGCTTCGCCCTGTTTAACCTAATGCGATAGCTTAAGAGACGAAGCCTATACGGACATAGAATCGATGATGTTACGCTATTTGTACTTTAGATTCTATGATGAGTATAGCACGCCTTTTTAGAGTGTCGGCTCATGGTCCTTTAAATAGTGAGAAAAGCTGTTTTTGTAGGGAGCAGAACGTCCGCCGGCGCCCGAATATATGTGTGGCCCGCGGACGTGATTGAGGCCCACACTATTGGTGGGCGGGGATTACAAAATTTTCAGTGCTATGGCTCACGCCTAGGGATAACCCAATAGCGATAGCCTTAAAAGGCTGCGCCTATACTCATAGAATCTAGAGTTACAATACGTAACTATCGATTTTTGAATGGGAGTGGATCATGGGACAGCAGATCAGAGACAGGCGTCGACGTCACGGCGCGGCGTGCATTGAGGACTTTGTGACGGCGGCGACGTGACGCGGCGTTATGTTGAGATATGACCAACAAATTTACGCCTGTTCTGACGTCTGTGACTTAGGACGTGTGTGAAACAACGTCGGCCCCATGATACGACTGCGTTGTCTTCAGTTTGTTTACTCAGCAATGATGAACATTTCCAAGACAAACATTTTCATTAGGGCCTAAAATTGAGAATCAGTACAGTTAGTAATAAATGTAAGCATTTAATTGACCACAAGTATTATTTTTTATCCTTGTGCGATGATTAGCCATCAATTTGATACAATTTGTGAATATCAACATGACTGGCAACAATGCACTTAATTTTCATGTGGCTATAATGTTTTTAGTGTATGGTGGTGCTTGCCAAACGTAGTCTACTGTTGTTGGGTTAGTAATGTAGGCTAACATCCCACATCCCACATCATTATGAAATGTTCTTGTCTTTTTCATTAGGCCTGTGTTAATCTGAAAACAGTAGGATTTGAATAAAATTATGTTTGTTTTTAAGAAATCTTGATAAGTCATTGTTTACTGTTTAATTTTCATTGGAATATAAGAAGTTGGGATAAGTAGCCGCTAGTATAAAATAACATGGACACGCCGTGGACTGGGTCTTCCTTCCTGTCCTCTCCAATTTTTTCAGTCACCAGCCGCCACTGTTCCCTATATACATATAGCCTATAGGGGTGTTTGTAGGGAAAAAACAAAACAATAAACTAAACTTAATGTCTGTGTGAAAGAAAATGAAAATAATTTAAGATCGCAGTACCTACATTAGAGTCACGACGGCGTAGGTGAGGCGGGCGTAGGTGAGGCGACGTAGCCTACTTATCAACACGTAGGTGAGGCGACGTAGGCCTACTTATCCACGCGTAGGTGAGACGTCAATTCCACACGACAGTCGGTAACCGTGGCACTATCCACTCGCCATAGGAACAGGCCACAGCAGCATAGCTATGACAGGTGCACCAGCGAGCATGTTTGGCAATATAAAAATGACTTAAACTAATTATGGAAGTAGGCTACCAGAGACGTCGGAGAACTATTCATAATATTGTAATAACCACGGAAGAGGCAGTGAATGAAGTATTGATTAGAGAGCGATTAGATACCACCGCGCTAATAACCCATTAGAACACTTCAACACCGGTCATAGAAATAAACACTAGAAGTCGCGTTGAGCCTCTTGGAATGCGTCGATACGGCCGCCATCTTGGTACAGGGGTTCAGTGAGTCATTTGACTACGCCTGCGAGGGAAAGATGCCAGACTTTTGCGCCGCATACGGCTGTTCAAACGATACGACACTGTATTTGCGGTACAGTTCATTTACTACTGTATAGTAACATTACACATATAAACCATTTTCAGTAATATCCTTTTAATATATATGATTTTACAGTACCTGTCCATAATATTGTGTCTTACAATACTTCTCAGTACTGCTACTATATTTACCTCTACAATATAAATATTTTCAATGATTTAGTATGTGTTTTTTGCAAAACGTGTACATTGTACTTGCACTTGTTCAAAAACATGTAAAACGCTGGGGCATGTGCAGAGAGTGGGTTTGCACTTTGCTGTGTAGGCTGTCAAAATCAAAAGTTGGAAAACTGATTAAAAACTAACAGCATGAACATAAATGTGGAAAGTATTTTCCTTGCCTTGAAAAATGTTATTGTGGTAATTTCATTGTCTCTACAAAGCTGCACAAGATGCCTGTGTCTATGGACTAGTCCTTTCTTGTTCTTTTTTTTTTTTTAAAAAGCAGGTAAAACGATTTAATTTTTTTTACTATATTAAGATATAGTATTCTTTGCCTGGAAAATTAATTGTGTACAGTAAATTGTCTGGAGTTCTCTACAAATGTATTTTGCGTATAGTGTGCTACCCCTGAGATTGTGGTGGTTGCAGGTAAGTAAACGGGTAATCAGGGATCTCCATGTTAGGCCCACTTTATCTGCCACAACTTGGGAAATTAATGGAAAAGGTTGGTAATGCTGCGTGCGCTTGTTTGATTGCCAGCATCTTTAAATTTACATTGTTAACATTGCTGGCCTATTTTGGAGAATGGTAATTATGTAATTAGATTGAACGTAAAAACAGGTTATGTTAAACAAAAACCTCTTTATTTTATTTTATTTTGACATTCGTAACGAAGCAAGAAAATAAACTCGCCGATTTAAGGTAGTTTAATTATGTATGAATAGCCTATGGCCTGTCCCGATTGACGTTCGAAGCTGCGTGCCCCTGTAGCAAGATGGCGGCTTTGTTGACGCATTCGTTCCAATAGACCGTGGTAGTCAACGCGAGTGTTTATTTCTATGAACACCGGTAACCACAGCAACACACAAGAAACCCCGGCCCGCCCCCATCTCCCAAACTCTGTGACGCTACGATACCATCCGGACGCGCGCACAGCTTTTGGCCGTTATATTATATATATATATATATATATATATATATATATATATATATATATATATATATATATATATATATATATATATATATTATATATATATATTATATATATATATATATATATATATATATATATATATATATATATATATATATATATATATATATATATATATATGTATGTATGTATGTATGTATGTATATATGTATATATATATATATATATATATTTATATATATATATGTGTACATATACATATATATATATATGTGTACATATATCATATATATATATATATATGTGTATACATATACATATATATATATATATGTGTATATATATATATATGTGTATATATATTATATATATATATATATATATATATGTTTGTGTGTATAGTATATATATATATATATATATATATATATATATATTATATATATATTATATTATATTATATACTATTATATATAGAGCTAAAGTAAGTTTAAGAATTATAGTCTCTTAACTTTTATTATTATTATTGTTATTAGTCGAGTCCAGTGACAGTGGAGGTGATGCTGAGACACAGGGTGACTCCAGGCATGGTGGTGATGAGGAGGTGGAGGAGAAGGAGAAGTATGGAGCAGAAACCAGCAAAGAAACAGTGAAAGGTACAAGGGTAATTGTTTTATGAATATAAATAAAAACATGATTATGTTTGAAATTATTAAAAAACATAAAAGAAGAATAAGAAAAGAAAAAGAATGTCCACTATTGCAGATGCAGCTCTACAGTCAACCCAGGCAGAGTCAAGGTCCAGCAAAGGGGACGTTGAGCTAGCTATTCACCCAGATGAGGATGAGGGATTTCCTTTTTTTGACCGCCCAGCCTCAAAAGATTTTTCCACATTTTTTAACTTCCACCCTCAACAACCCCCCAGAAAAGGTGTGAGCATCTATGAGACGAAAGATGGCATTAACAGAAAGTGGCTCACATACTGTCAAAGAGACAACTCTCTGTACTGTTCAGTATGTTTGGCCTATGCAAAGCCATCTGCAAGTTACAGCACATTTATTAAGGGGGGGATGACAGCCTGGAAGCATGTTCATCAAAGAATAGAAGAGCATGAAAGAAACCAAGTCCATAGAGATAGTGCAGAGGCATATTTTATGAAAGCCAGCCAAGCAGACATAGCAAGCCTACTTTGTGGGAAACAAATCTCTCTGCACCGTGATCAGGTCAGGAAGAAACGCCAAGTCATGGATCGTGTAATAGAAGTGGTCTAAGCTATAGAGTCACTGAATTTGAAGCAGCATACACCTGGGAGAAGTTCGCTGTAGACCATGGAAACTTCTTGGAAATGATCATTCTATTAAGCAAATTTGATGTCTCGCTCCAAGAACATGTGAAGGAATGTGTTCAAAAAAGGATCCCTGGTAACACTGCTCTCTAAAACCTCTGTCAACAAAGTCATTGACGTCATCAGTCACTTAATTACGGAGAGCATATCTAGGGAGGTAAGAGCGGCAGGGATGTTTTCTGTGCAGATTGACACCACACAGGATGTTATTTCCACAGAAATGTATTATTATAACATATATGTTATTTCCACAGAAATGTAGACCAGTGTGCTTTAATTCTCAGATATGTCAATAATGAAGTTCAGTAGAAGCTTATAGGTGTGGTTCAATGTGAGTCATCAACTGGAGAATATGTTGTGGAGCTACTTAAAGAAACTCTGTCAAAGGTGGATATTGATCTTCAGAACTGTGTAGGCAACTCAACTGATGGTGCAGCAAACATGCAAGGCCAATACAAGGGGTTCTCTACCTTACTCTCATCAGAGTCTCCTAATCAGGTGCACATCTGGTGCTATGCACATGTGCTTAATCTGGTTTTGGGAGACACCACAGGCATTGTTATCGAAAGTGCATCTCTTTTTTCTATTATAAATGATGTAGCTGTATTTATTAAAGATTCATACAAGCATATGAATGTCTGGGAGAAGGTGAGTGATGACAAGCGACACAGAAGGCTGTCTCCAATTGGAGAAACTAGGTGGTGGGCAAAGGACCAGGCTCAGCAAAATATTTGGCTATTTGGTAACCCCAAATAGTAAGATACTCTGGTCAACAGATACGCTTTAGTCTTGGAGTTAACAGTAGGTTTATTTAAACTGGGCATGCATACAAACGGCACGACGGGTAATCCAGGCGGGACAGAACAGACCGTAGTCATGGGACTGGGAGTAAATCAAACAATACATTACATCTCCCTTCTTATCAAAGAAAAGGCATACAACCTAGGAACAACTCAGAAACATGTTAGCAGCTTAAATTTCCTGACTTCATGTCAAATTAACCTTTACATCCATTTGACTTAAGTAAACAAAGTAACAAACACTTTAACTTTAACTCTGATCACACTAACTTGGAAGTTAATACTTTAAACGTTTGATCAGGCTAACTGGGAAGGACAGGTTACCAGCACTTCACTTCCATAGGTGTCTTTACCAAACCTTGTCCCTAACTAAATCCATGCTCACAACTCATAAAGTCAGTCTGTCGGGCGGCTTGACCGCTCTGCCTCGCCTGGTGATGTACAGTTCACCTGCCCCGGCCTGAGCATGGCTCAAGGGTTCTCTGGGAGGCGAGCGAGGCTGTTCAGATGGGGTAGGAGACAGCTGTTCCTATTCAGCTGTCAGTTCCTTTTCAGGCTGTCTGCTCTGGTGGCTCAGTCCATAACTCATTACGTATGCAGTGGCGTGGACGGTTGGCGGCTGGAGTGCTTGTGCGAAGATGTTGGCTGTTGCGGCGGTACTCCTTGTTTCCACTGTCCACAATATAGGATCGCGGAGCACTGTGCTGTCTGACTACAACCGCTGGGGACCATGTTCGGCTACCAGGATGAGACTGCATTCTGACCTCATTTCCAGGCTTGAGAGCGACACGAGGTTTGCCTGCTCTCCTGTGGTCATGATAGTACTTTTTTGACTTTCAGTGGGTCATAGGCCGTTGGTGCAAGGAGCTCACGTGCCATAGGCAGCTTGTTGCGTGGCCTCCTTCCCATGAGCAGTTGAGCTGGTGAAAGGCCGACTGACTCAAGGGGAGTGGTCCTGTAATCCAGTAGTGCAAGATGTTTGTCTGGTGCCTTGTTCCAGAGCCTCTTCACAGTTTGCAGGGCACGCTCCGCTTCACCGTTTGAGTGTGGCGTGTGTGGGGAAGACGTAACGTGTAGGATGCTGTAACTCTTGCAAAAGTCTTTAAACTCCTCTGAGGAGTACTGTGGGCCATTGTCGGTCCTCATGGCTGCAGGGATTCCGTGCCTGCCAAACTGCGCCTTAAGTGTCTTTTGTGTCTATGAAAGTGCGACTGCGTGTGTCTCTCAATCCGTCCACTTCAATGAATTTTGAGTAGTAGTCCACAAGCAGTATGTACTGTTTCCCTTCGAATTCGAAGAGGTCTGATGCTACCTTCTTAAAGGGAAGTTGGGTGTTTCTGTTGGTTTGAGCGGTTGTCTGGGCAGTTTATTTTGAAAATCTGCACACAAACTGCAATTTCTGACTACTTCTTCAAGCTAGCTCGCTGTTTGCTTTTCAGTATTCCCAGGTGTGATTGGTATATGAGCCTCAGCATGTGCTCACGCATGGTGGGGGGGGTACTACTATTCGGAGTCCCTTGAAGATGAGTCCATCGGACAACGCAAGCTGGCTTCTCGAGTCCCAATATGGCTGAATCTGAACAGGCACCTCACGCCTGTGCTCTGGCCAGCCACACTGAATAATCTGTTGGAGACAGCTGAGCTCTTCTTTTGTGCGTACTTGTAGTTCTGTATATTTCTGATCACTGACAGAGACAAAGTTCAGCATGGAGATGCACTCTAAGTCATCCATCTCTGGTGTGTTCTCTGATAGCTGTGCTCTGGACAGTGTGTCCGGGAGCTCCGTGTCTTTTCCTCTTCTATACTTTACAGTGAGATCATACCACTGCAAGCGAAGACGCATTCTCTGAATCCGCATGGGTGTAGACAACTGGGATTTCTTGAAGATGTCTTCGAGAGGTTTGTGATCGTTGTACACTGTGACATGTGTTCCAAATATGTAATTGTAGAATTTAGTACAGGCATCGACAATGGAGAGTGTCTCTTTTTCAATTTGTGCATAGCGCATCTGCGTCAGTGAGTGACCTTGAGGTGAAAGCGATGGGCTGATCCTCTTGCAGCAGGACCGCTCCTAGTCCGCTGCTGCTGGCACCACAGAATATCACAACAGGCTTTGCAGGATCAAAATATTTAAGCACTGGGGGATGTGTGCACAGCTCTTTTAGTTTGTCAAATGCCTGTTGCTGAGCTGGCTGCCATGCAAACTCCACATCTCTCTTTAGGAGCTGGCGCAGCGGTGCATCCACTTCACTGAGGTTAGGGATGAACTTCGACAGGTAAGTAACGAAGCCCAAGAAGCGGTGGACACCTTCTTTATCCAACGGTGGCGACATGCCCTGAACAGCTTCCACTTTCGCTGGGTCAGGCTTCAGACCATCAACTGTTATCAGGTGTCCCACGTATGCCACAGAAGGCTGGTGTATGTGGCATTTATTGAAGTTAAGCTTCAGGTTGTAGCTCGTAGCTTTCTCGACCACTCTGCGCAAAATTGCATCGTGTTCCTGCACTGTGGGGACAGCTATAAGGATGTCGTCCATCACGCTTACAGCTCCTTCAATGCCCTCGAGCATCTGGTCCATGATGCGCTGGTAGATTTCAGGCGCGCATTTTATACCAAAGGGGAGTCTAAGCCATCTAAACCGACCTATTGGTGTATTGAAGGTTGTGAGGAAGGACGATGATTCATCCAACTCTATCTGCAGAAATCCTGATTTCGCATCTAGGACTGAGAAGACTTTAGCACCTGGTATCATTGAGACAACCTCCTCTACGGTTCGCATGGGGTGATGTTCTCTCTTTATGACTTTATTTAGGTCACTTGGGTCTATGCAGATTCTCACCTTGCCATTTTTTACTACGGCAACCATGGAACTCACCCACTCAGTAGGCTGCTTAACTTTGGTAATGTAGCCATCTTCTTCCATTTCATTTAGTTTCTCCAGTATCTTGAAAACTCTTGATACAAATCTGAGGCGTCCCAATCTATTTTGGGATGTTTGAATTGCGACAAAGCCATTTTCCCACAGTTCCTGTTCTTGAAAAACTTCTGACACCATGTAAGTTACTCTGGTCAACAGATATGCTTTAGTCTTGGAGTTAACAGTAGGTTTATTTAAACTGCAGGCAGCTCTCCCTCAAAGAAAAATCAGAAAGAAAAAGACCATGCCAGGTGAAGAAGCAGAGGAAGAACACATATTGAGTGCAGAGGATCAGTACAGGATCAAGGTACACAACATCATTTTGGATACAGTGACTGAGAGCATCCAAACACGCTACTCTGCAAATGGAGCCCTTTATGATGATTTTGCCTGCCTCGACCCAAGGAACTTTGACACATTGAGAGTTAAAAACCTCCCATCTGAATCCCTGGAACAACTCAGTCGATGTCTCCTGAGATTTGACGACAGAGCCACATCTGGAAGGCTCAAGGCCGAGCTCTATAATCTGGCCAACCAATAGGAGACAATAAAGTGGCCCCATTTGGAGTCCTACACTGTCATGACTGCAGCAGAGCATACCAAAGATGGAGATGGCCTGTAGCTCACAGTCACCAGCTGCACCTCCTGTAAAGACTGTGCAATTTGTGTGTATCGGGTCCTTTCCAAATGCAACCTTCTGACTGGTTCCTATCATGTCATTGGATTGGCCTACAAGTTCCTGCTGCCACTCTCCTTCAGCCAAGTGGCCTGTGAGAGGACCTTCTCAGTCTGTTCTTCACCAGTTTGTGAAGAAAAGACTGAAAACCACCTTGACACGGGATCGTCTTGATTATAGTGTGCACCGAAAAAGAGATCCTGATGTCTCTAGACAACGATGAGGTCATTGACAAAGTTGTAGAGACCAGTGAATAAGACCTGAAGACGTGAATGAGACCTGGCTTATAAGATATTTCCCAGTGATCTTCACAATATTCTAAACACATGCACATCCCAACATTGACATGCAGTTGCAATGCACATATCCACAGATAAGGACTAGTTTTTATTATTTTACACCGTGGCAAAATTCTACGCACGATATTCCCACGGTCTCATAAAAGGCCTCTCCATCCCAACGTCCCAGGACAAATTTTGGTCCCAGTACATCCCTGTGTTTCTCTGTATGTCTAAGTGTGCCTGTCTCATCCACTTTCGTTTTCAAAACTTCCTTTATTTTTGCCGTGTTTTTTATTGGTTTTGATTATTCTCTTTCATGATGTGTTTCGTGCATGTCCATATTATCCGGAGGCGCATTTGGCCGTTATATATTATATTCTATTGTTTTATTTAGATACAGAGCTCCGGGAGTCGGCAAACGGCAACAATCACTTTCTCAAACAAATTACGAGAGGTCGAAAAGGACTAGGTTTGAATGATCAAGGCTTTATTGTCACGGCATATAGCAACAACATCACCTGAGTTTGTTTGCAAAAGAACTTGGCTATTCGGCCCGGGATCTCTGAGGTAACTACAGCCCTGTGATTTCCAAGAACCAATCACAGAGCATCTAAAATCTATGGGCCCTCCCCCTTCCCATTACTATTTATCTTTACTTCCCACATGAATACATACATTCATACTTTCAAGCATTAGATGCAAAGAGTTACATATTAAACATTAGTTATATGAAGTTTACATATTATGCATTAGTTATTTGAAGTGAGGTCTTGGATTAAAATCCATTCATCGCCTTGTTTATTAACCTGATCTTAAATCACCATGACTTACCACATGTGTTTAAGAGATGAGCCCTGTGAAAGAAATATTCATTTAAACAGTAAAATATGCATTTAATAATAATAATAATAATAATAATAATAATAATAATAATAATAATACATTTAATTTAGAGGCATCTTTCATGGCACCCAAAGTCACCTTACAGAGCATAAAAACATCATAAATCGTTAAAAATCAAAACAAAACATACAAACAATCAAGACAGTGATCAGTTAGACGTTGTGTGCGAGTTTGAACAGGTGAGTTTTGAGTTGTGACTTGAAGGTTGTAATGGTGTCTGACTATTTTATGTGTAGGGGGAGGGAGTTCCAGAGCCTGGGTGCTGAACAGCTGAATGACCGGCGGGCACCCATTGTAATGAGTCATTTGTGATAGTTAACAATGCCACTTATTTACCTGTGGCATATACAGTCATAATCCTAAATCCTGGTAGTGTCTGGAGGAACCACAGGGGGCAACAGATGTTTCTCTAAGAGGCCTTTTACATGTGGCGTCGGGGGTTCATGGGGACAGACATTAGTTTAACACAGGAAGGCCAGGCAATATCAAGTGTTTAGCATTTGGCTCCATTGTTAATATATTTACCTTATATTTTAATATAATTTGCACTTAAAGTTAGCCTTACTTATACTTATTGTATATGAACATTTGAGGAGTATACAGTGGGGAGGTTGCTGGCGGTGGGCGACATTAAAGCATTGTTGGCAAGAGTGCTGGCTATATCTAAAACGGAGAGCCTGCTGGAGCATGGGGCATTGTATTGTTGGCTAGACAAAGCCATTGATGGGACAACATTTGATACCTTCAGAGCGATCGCGTGGGGTGTGCTCAGAACTGAGTACCCAACAAACATTGATAGCAAAAGGCTGGAGGGACACAAGCTAGGCGACACAGATAACCCTGCGTCCTTCCTCCAAAAGGAAAATGTGAGATGGCGCATGGAGACAGAAAGATCCTGAGACGGATTCTTGGATCTCCCAGATGTTTAGAAATGCCATACTGCAGGCACTGCCCCCTCCAATCAGATACAAACTAGAGGATGTGCTGGGGTGGCTCACATCCTACACTCATAAACAGTTTAACGATCAGCTGGTGCATGCGGTGGATAGATACCGCCGTAATGAAGAGAGAAGGGATGAACAGATTAAAGATGTCAGGAGAAAATTGGATCAAAACTAATTGGAGGAAACAGCACAAAAGGGTAAAGATAGGAGACACTAGGCAGTTGTTGCAGATTCATATACAATGGCACCAGTTATTCAGCATGCCCCACCAACAGCGAATGTTCCACAGTCTCCACCCATTGTTAAATGTAAACACACCGGGGAATGGGGATCCACGCGATGGGAGACAACAGGGTCGGTATGCACAAAAGTCGGGTTGTGTGTTTTGTGTTCATATTATTCTTTATAAAAAATATATACATATATACTGTATATATTGCATGCAAACTAACAGACGAACACATCTAACATCAGATGCTCATGGGTCAACTATTACTTACCGGGCCACATAAGGGGCCTTCATTGGTGCGATTGAAATAGTGTTATTCAATAAGTTGAAAAGCAAGATTCCAGAACCGGAAGAGAACACCACATGGTACCATCTCAACCGCTGCACAACAACCATCAAACCCTTGGACCACAATCCGATGTCGGTTCACCCCAAATACCAGAACCGAAGGCCGAATTGATTACATTTTAAATTGCTTGCGTTATAACCTGGTGCGTACATGTCAGCAATCATATTATCTGTTATGCCTGTTTTCATCTCCCTACTGTCTGTAGCAGCCGTCCTAAAACCTGAACAACGAGTTCAGAGTTGACCGGCAAACACTCACACAAGACATCCCTCTGTAGTCAATGACATCAGTCTATTTCTCAGTTCACTTAGATAATAAGTATAAGTACTGTATATTCCTAGGTCATGTAACTTTAGCTAGCTGAATATGGAGTGGAAGTGTAAATATTCAGTTTTTATTAGTGGGAAGAGGGCGCAGCTATTAAAACACTACCGGTTAAAACATGGAAGTTACACAAGGACAGTACCATTTCCTTGTTTGCACCAGGACTGTTTGTGCACATTTACGTCCTTAAACAGCCTTAAAGCACACATATCCCGTGTTCATTGTAAAACTCATGAGGAAAAACCAGGAGAAAATGAAGCTGTCAAATTCAGTTGTGTGAATTCATTGAGCCCTGCTCTGAAACTGAATTTTTCACTCACCTCCGAAGCAGGCACTTGCAAGTTAACCAAAAGGTTCAGTGTCCATATGCAGGCTGTAGATTCGAGAGCAGTGTGTATTCAACTTTCAATGCACATAAAAGTAAAGCACATAGAGAAGACAACTGGAAGAGGTTCAAGAAAGATTGTTGACATAAGCGATGAAAACAAAGACAGCGATGAGCAAGATGAGCAAATGCCAACTGAAGACACGGGGGAGATAGGTGATGTCAGTGAAAAAGCTTGTGAGATGGATCTTCATGATTTGGAAAAGCAGTTAGAGCACAACTTGTACTTAAGGAGTATGATTCCGAGATAGATGAGTCCATTGTGAAACAGGTGAGCAGGGCTGTTTCAGAGACCAATGTCATGACAACATTTTGTGGAGAAGTTGGTTCCTTAGCAAACAAAAAAGAGAGGATTGTATGTGTCTAAAAAAATTCCGTTGGTAATGCCTGTAGAGTATGTAGTTGACAAAGATAAGAAATCGGTTGTATGTGTTCCCATACAGCAAATTCTGCAGAAGTTGCTGAGCAGGACAGATGTGTTGGATAAAGCAATGTCTGAAGAAATCCATGTTCCAAATGAATACAAAACTCATGTAAGATGGTTTACACTTCAGAGAAAATGGCCTTCTTACTATTGATGAGTTCACAATTGCCATTGGGCTGTACATCAATGACTTTGAAGTTGCCAATCCGTTAGGAACATCTAAGAAGAAGCATAAGATGTGTGCTGTGTACTGGGTAATTGCCAATATACCAGCAAAATATAGAGCATCACTTAACTCTATCCAACTTTCTCTTATATGCAACACAACCACTGTAAAAGAATGTGGTTATGCTAAAGTGCTGGACCCACTTAAACATGATCTGATGTCTCTAGAAAAAGATGGTGTTTACATAGAGGCCTTAGGTGCAAGTGTGAAAGGAACTGTTTTGTATGTAGCTGGTGACAACCTAGGTGCTCATGCACTGGCAGGATTCTATGAGAGCTTCTCTGTTGATAAGTTCTGCAGATTCTGCATGGCAAGTAGAAGTGACACTCAGGCACAAGAGGTGCGCTCTGGTGCCGTTGAGCTCAGGGACAAAGACAGGCATGACAGACAAGTGCAGGAAGTGATGGAAGACCCAGAACTGGCTAGAACATACGGTGTAGGGTGCCCTTTGACTGCAAAACTGGAGCACTTTCATGTTGTTAAAGGTTACCCTCCTGACCTTATGCATGATCTTCTGGAGGGCATAGTCCCCGTAGAGTTGTCTTTGTGCCTTTCAGATCTCTAGTCATTTCCAAGGGATATTTTAATCTAGAAACACTGAATCAGGCTATCAGGTCCTTTTCATACACCTTTACTGACAAAACTGACAAGCCACAGCCTATTACAAAAGGCTTCTCCACATAAGGCACAATCGGGGGTAATGCGCATGAAAAGAAGGTGCCTAATTAGGCTCCTTCCATTTCTTGTTGGTCAGAATGTTATCATCACAAGGGAAGTTCTCATGCTTGTCAAAGACATTGTGGAGTTAGTAGTTGTCCCCAAGTTTACTGAAAAGACACTCTACTTCCTGGAGTGCAAGTTAGCAGAACACAGAGAACTACTGCAGTCTACATTCCCAGATTTAAGATTACGACCAAAACACCATTACATTGAACATTACCCTCAATTTATCAGGGCATTTGGTCCACTGTGTGATGTCTGGACTATGCGCTTTGAGGGCAAGCACAAATTTTTGAAAAAGGTTATCCGTGATGCTCAGAACTACAGGAATCTAGCCCTTACACTTGTTGTGAAACATCAGAAAGCAGTCAGCTATCATTTGGACTCGAGCTCATTTTTCAAACCTTCAGTTGAGATGGAGAAGGTCACTACAGTCTCGGTATCATCTTTCCCTGTTAACGTCCAGAGGGTACTCAGTCAGAGAATCCACAAGCCAGCAGCAGTTCTTGTTGCATCATCCATATGTTTAGATGGAGTTACATACAAGGCAGATATGGTAGTCTCTGCTGGCTCCTGCTCAGGTCTCCCTGAGTTTAGGCAGATCACACAGATTTTTGCAGTTCATACAGAAATCCTCTTTGTGTGCAGAGTAATGAGTCCATGGTACCATGAGCACCTCAGATCGTAGTTTGCTACTCTGATGTAACCCCGCCCCTGTGTGTGGTTCCGCTGTCGGAGCTTAACAATGTTTTCCCCCTTTCAGCAGGGTTAGGGTTAACCCTGACCTTCCTACAGAATAGGTGAGAAACTAATGGTGACTCTCAAACGTTATATTCTGTACTGAACAATCTCTCTCTTTCTTCCCATGGCGGTGCAACAGAGAACGCTTGTAAGAGTTATCTTCCCTGAAGCAGACATAAGGAAGGTCGAACTGACGACAAAGCCTGATACAGTTGACCTTTTAATTGGCTCCCTTAAAGATGTTCTTCAAATACACTATGACTTCAGCTTACAGTTTAAAGATCCCCACTTCGACAAGGAACTGTGCAATCTAACAGAAATATCAGAGCTGCCTGAGCGACCTACCCTTAAAATCATTCCAATGCTTACTCCTGTGGAGGTGCCCGTCCGACGGTCAACATCAAGTGAACTAAGTGACACACCCAGCCAGGCAGACACGGATATCTTATCCAACTCCTCTGAGGAAAGACAACCCCAGTGGCCACAGGTATTTGATGTGTACATACCGAAATTCTCAGTCGATGTGGAATATGGACTGCGTCAAGCAAACCTGCTCCATCTCTAGGATGGAACACACCTCATTCCATCAAAGGAGCTCAAACACGACATCCTCGAGAGGCTGGCGGAGACCATATATGCCTTGAAAGCATATCCAACAAATGCAGAATTTGAAGCTGTTGCCTCAGCACTGGTGCGAGCACACCCATGTCTCAAAGAACAAGGATCAGTGTCCGGCTGGAGCGGTTAGAAAAACCGCGTGACATTCAAGATGGGGAATTACCAAACAAAGATCCGTCAGCGGGGTCACCGTGATGTCACCATGAATGGCGGTAAACATGGAAAGCACTCTCCACAATCTGTGGAGAGCCACCTAACAAGAGAATCAAGAAGCCAAAGAGAGGAGAAGTCAATTACTTACCAGATTATCCAGATGGATAGGATGACTCTAGCCTTGAAGATGCTCGGCAGCTCATGGTGGATGAAATGAAAAAGAAAACCCCAAATGGAGCCCTCATCAAGCAGAAAATGGATCTGACATTCGCTCTTCAAAGGGATGAAGTGGTGAAGGACAAGCCTGACATTACCCTGATATGTCAACGTTGGCCAGCTCTCTTTACTGAACACCAGGTAGGCTTATAGATTTGTCTCATATGCTGTATTCTACGAAGCCCCTCTGCTGTCACCAGAGGGCCTTCGAAGAGTAATACATGCTGGCTTGCTGCATAAAAAGATCAGATCATGGTGTCAACTCATTTGAACATGTTTTGTTTTTCCATGTTTCAGGTGTGTCTGGAGTTAAGCAGGGTGGTTGAGACAGGAGTTCTACGAGGCCCTTTACCATCGCAGTCCCAGGCTCATGGAAATCTTCAAGGCAAAGAGGGGCCTCACAGGGCAGGTCTTGGCTGACCTGATGCGACAAACAAAGGTTAGTTGATTTTCAATTCTATATTTTCCTTACTAGGGGTGTGAACGGGTACAAAAACTTGTAAACGGCTTAACAACCCCTTTTTTGTGTCCACGGTTAACCGTTTAATTAATTAACGATTTTTTCTTCTTTTTTTTTTAAAAGTGGACCGCAGTCACGCTATAGGGGGATTATTTGTTTATCAACACGGCGGATGCGCGAGCAGAATGATCGCAAAAACAACATTTGTTTGACCGGTTGCCGTGGTTATCTCCTTGTGGTTCATTTGCAGTTGCGGTGTTAATTAGCAATGTTGTCAGCTTACTGTTACATTAAACTGTAATCAGAAAACGTAGTTATATGCTATAGACCCTATAGTATCTGTGGTGTAAAGGCTGGGACGAATTTCAAACTATAAATATGGACACTTTATGTTGAAAGTATGGACCATCGCGATTCCCATTGAAACGAATGACGCAGTGATTTCTTTTCGATTTAGTTTACTCATTTTGCCTGAACGCTTATGATTTTCTAACCGGTTACACGTGTACCCATGCACACCCCTACTCCCTATCATAGATATTATTTTATTTATTAATAGTTACATTTTTATTGTTATTGTTTGAAAAAAAAAAAACTTCTTTGGAGGAGGCAAACTCCAAAATTGTGAACTGTGTTCACCCCAGATCATTTGTGGATGCTTCTTGCACCTGTCCTGAGTGATTATCTGTAGCGGTCGCTGCACTGTGCATTGGATGGACACTGGATAAGGCAGACAAGATGGGCTGTTTTACCTATAGAGGCTGTTTGTAGCACTATGTTGTCATGTTCATGTGATTATGCCCTGTTCCTTTTTTCAGGGCGTTGATGATGAGGAAGGTTCATACAATGATGTGTCAGTGGGGATCCTCTGCCATGAACAGGAAAACATCAGTCCACACATGCAGTCCCTTCACCACAATGCGTCCTCAGTGGGAATCATCTTGGAGGAAACATTGTGATGGATGTTGAGAGCCTGCCCCAGGCCATGTACATTGTCTTTGGACTTACCTATGCACTGCATCTCAACTACCCAAAATACATGAAGAACACTTTTGATTTTTTTCAACAGGTACTTCTGAACTTGAAGGTAAGACAGAACTGAAACCTAAACTTCAAACACTCAAGAATCAGCTTGCAATGTAAGATCCAGCATCTCCTCTTTCCAAGTCGTCCAATGTGAGGTTTTTTAATAAATAATTGGTAGTTGGTAATAATTGGTAATAATTGGTCGTGGATCTGGAGAAGGCATATGACCAGGTCACCCGGGTCCCCCGGGTGGGAGGTGCTGCGGGAGTATGGGGTAGGTAGGTCTCTCCTCAGGGCCATCCAATCTTTGTACTCCCAAAGCGAGAGCTGTGTCCGGGTTCTCGGCAGCCAGTCAGTCTCGTTCCCGGTGGGTGTTGGCCTCCGCCAGGGCTGCGCTTTGTCACCAATCCTGTTTGTGGTATTCATGGACAGGATATCGAGGCGTAGTCGTGGTGGGGAGGGGTTGCAGTTCGGTGGTCTGAGGATCTCATCACTGCTCTTTGCAGATGATGTTGTCCTGATGGCATCATCGGCCTGACCTTCAGCACTCACTGGATCGGATGGCGGCCAAGTGTGAAGCGGCTGAGATGAGATCAGCACCTCTAAATCTGAGGCCTTGACTCTTAGCAGGAAACTGGTGGTTTGCCTAGGTCTTGTTCACGAGTGAGGGGACGATGGAGCGTGAGATTGGCCGGAGAATCGGAGCAGCGGGAGCGGTATTGCGTTCGCTTTACCGCACCGTTGTGATGAAAAGAGAGCTGAGCCGTTCTCGATCTATCGGTCAATCTTCGTTCCTATCCTCACCTATGGTCATGAGGAATGGGTGATGACCGAAAGGACGAGATCACGGGTACAAGCGGCCGAGATGAGTTTTCTCAGGAGGGTGGCTGGCTTCTCCCTTAGGGATAGGGTGAGAAGTTCAGTCATCCGTGAGGAGCTCGGATTAGAGCCGCTGCTCCTTTGCTTAGAAAGGAGTCAGTTGAGGTGGTTCGGGCATCTGGTAAGGATTGCCCCACTGGGCGCCTTCCTTGGGAGGTGTTCCAGGCACGACCAGTGGGGAGGAGACCTCGGGGAAGACCCAGGACTAGGTGGAGAGATTATATCTCAACACTGGCCTGGGAACACCTCGGGATCCCCCCGTCAGAGCTGGTCAATGTGGCTTGGGAAAGGGAAGTCTGGGGCCCCCTGCTTGAGCTGCTGCCCCTGCGACCCGACCCCGGATTAGCGATGATGATGAGATGAGATGATATGAGATAATTGGTAGTGGTGGAGGGTGTGTGTGTGGAGTGTGTGTTGTTGATAGCTTGTTTACAGCCTCACCTGGCCTGAGTCAGACTAATCAGACTCTGGCTGGGTGGGGCTGCATACCCATGTCCTTTGTCGGACGGCCCAAGGAAAAGCCACTTAGGTGGCGTGTGACAGGTAAACTGCCGGCGTTGAGGTGGCTGTCCGCTACCATGGCTGTTGGCTCCAGTGCGGGTTTGGGCAGCCCTTCCGTGTCCCTTCCTGGTCGATCCCTTTTGGCCAGTTTGCCAGCCAGTTTATTGTAATTTGAATTACAATATTTTCTTTTTTTAATTATCCAATATTATAATATTGTAATGATTGGAGATAAAGATGCCATCCCTGAGGAAACTACACACTAGAAGCCTATTAGGCCGTGGCTCTGTTTCTTTTGTTGCTGAAATAGAGATGGTCAATAAAAAAAAGATTATCATACTGTTGCAGTTGTATTTATGTATTTTACACGGCTCTATTGATTGAAAGACATTTTTTTAGTTTCAGGAACTGAAAAAGTTAAGTTGGGTCAGTTAGAATATACAATTTAGTTGAATTGGTAATGGAGTAATGCTTCCTTAACAAGGTGAGTTCAATAAATGGGTGGGGAATGATCGTTTAAACTAAGTATCTTCAGTTACTGTAACTCGGGATATTAGTACATTCAACTTAAATGTTCTATTCCATTCCATTATGGGTTCAAGTACATTCAACGTAGTCCACTTCACTTATTCAAATAATTTCATTACTTAAAAATTTAAGGCAACGAGTTACCTTACTTTTTTAAGTAGATTCTACTTATCCGGGTTTACAGTGTCATAATAATAATAATAATCCTAAAGCTGGTAGTGTCTGATTTAAACCGGGCAAAGGATTAGCCTTTTACATGAGCGTCGGGGTTCATGGGGATACAGACATTAGTTTAACACAGGAAGGCCAGGCAATATCAAGTGTTTAGCATTTGGCTCCATTGTTAATATATTTACCTTATATTCTAATATAGTTTATGCTTAATGTTAACCTTACTTATACTTATAATTATTATCTAAGTGAACTGTGAAATAGATTGATGTCATTGACTATAGAGGGATGTATTGTGTGAGTGTTTGCCGTTCACCTATATGAACTCTCTGAGGTGTTGAATAACATTAATCATTCATGGGGGCCGATTAATCATTCATGGTTTCCCCCCTTTACGACACCTTTGTGAATAGGCCTACATTTAAGAAGATTTTTACATTTTATCCTTTTAGATTGAAGTTTTTCGAGAAATGGTACGTTATGTAACATTGCAACTGGTCAATTGGTCACAAGTGCAGCATGGTTTTTGTTCAGGTACATAGGCTACTCACTGTAGGCACAAATCTACCAAACAACTATGGGTTAATTTATTTATCGTAACATGAGTATCACTTATTCATTAGACAACAGTTATTCATAGGTCATGGCTTCTGCATTACTCTAATTCCATACAGGCCATGCTTGTAAAACATTCAGTAAATGTGAGTCATGCGTTATTTTTGTTATAGCAGCCACTGAACTGGTTTTTAGTCGGAGATCGTTATATCTTACAAGTTGCTTCTTGTCCAGGTGCACAGATTGGGGACCATGATTTTACAATATCTGTATTATGTGATTCTTCTTTCAATGCTTGAGGATATGGTGGACTGTGTCCATGGGGCTCAGATGTTGAAACAAAGTTGTGTGCATTTCTCCTCATATCTGCTTTACTATAACTTGATCTCTTACTACAGTCCAGGTCATTATGATTTGTTCTTTGCCTCCTTTTTCATCACTTGAAAAAGTGTCCTCTCTCTCATTCTGAACCATTATTATCATTCACTACAACAGACCACCTAACAGTGTGTATTTAATTGAATTTAGGTTTGGCAAAGTGAAAGTGGTTGAATATTTTAGCAGCATATTCCGGTTTTCATTTTCTTACAAATGATTTTGTGCTGTAAAACCCATGTTACTGTACTTACTTGTAATTTATTAAAAGTATTATTGTTGTAAACAATTCTCATTCTCAACGAATTTATCACCGACAAGCGACTTGACCTCCTCTGTCTAAATGAAACTTGGCAAAAAACCCTGGACTACTTTGAACTCAACCAAACTACCCCTGTTGGATATTTTTACCTGGACAACCCACGCTCTGAGGGCAGAGGAGGGGGTATTGCTGCTGTTTACCATCAGGACCTTCAACCCACCCCACTCTCCATCCCTGCTGGCTGCTGCCCCATCATTTGAACACCCGGCCCCAAACCTCTCATCATTTCAATCATCTACCACCCCCCCAAACCCAACCCATCATTCCTACCGGATCTCTCTGACTCATCACTGCACTATCTTCAATCTTGCCATCTGTTTTACTCCTCAGCGATTTCAACCTCCACATTGACTCCCCGGAATGTAAAAACGCTATGGACTTCCTGGACCTACTCAACTGCTTTAGCTTCACCCAACACATCAACTTTCCCAACCACAACTGTGGGCACATGATCCTAGACCTGGTTTGCTCCACTGGCCTCCACATCCACAATGTCTCCAGCACCCACCTCTCCATCTCTGACCACCTGGCCATCTCACTTGTTATGGACATTCCCGCCCCCGAACCCAAACAGGACCGCAAAATCACTTTCCGCAATCTTAAATCCATCTGTCCAGGTTCTCTCTCCACCTGCATATCAAACACTCTCTCCAGCCTCACCTTTCATGTAAATCCAGCCCCCATGGACCTCGTCAACATCTAAAACAACACACTGTCTACCTCTCTCAACAAACTGGCCCTCCTGAAAACTAAAACTGTCACGTTCACTCACTCAAAAAACAACTTAGACAACTAGAATGACTACACAAGAAAACCAGTCTCACAGTACACGCCCTTGCCTATAAAGAGCACATGCACGTCTACAAATCAGCACTCAACAAAGCCCGTTCTGTCTTCTACTCTGGCATCATTCATTCTGGATCCTCCAACCCACGCACTCTTTTCTCCACCATAAATAAACTCCTCAAACCCCAGGATAACATCTCATCCTCATTCACCCCAGAGAAATGCAATAACTTCCTATAATTTTTCCACTCCAAGATAGAAATCATCCACAACCACCGTCTCTGCCACAAGCCTTGATTCAGAACCTCCACTTCCTTCGACCCCAGACCACCGGCTTTCGATCTTCTCACCCATAACCACAGCAGACCTCTCCAAAATACTCTCCACCATGAAATCTTCCACCTCCCTCCTGGACCCCATGCCTTCTGAACTCATCCCTAAAGTCTGGCACCGTTCCCCCAACTCTTAAGCTTGCTGCTGTCACCCCCCTCCTTAAAAAACCTGGCCTTGACTCCGACGACCCCAACAACTTCAGACCCATTTCCAACCTCACATTCCTCTCAAACCTACTGGAATGAGCCGTCGCAACACAACTCAAGCAATACCTCCTCTCCAATAACCTGTACGAAACATTCCAATCCAGTTTCTGAACCCACCACAGTACTGAAACAGCCCTACTTAAAGTCACCAACGACCTCCTACTCTCCTCTGACTCCAGCTCCCTCACCATTCTCCTCGACCTCAGCCGCTGGCAATCCATTGGCATCACCGACTCCGCCCTCACCTGTTTCACCTCCTACCTGTCTGAAAGATTCCAATACATCTCTCCATCAACAACCACAAATCCCACACCATCCATGTTTCACATGGAGTCCCCCAAGGCTCAGTGCTTGGCCCCATCCTCTTCATCCTCTACCTGCTCCCACTAGGTCACATCATCCGCTGCATGGTCTTAAATTTCACTGTTACACCTACGATACCCAACTATACATCACCACCACAGCCATTACTCCTGCCATCCTATCCACTCTCACCAACTGTCTCACGGACATCAAAAGCTGGATTGACCACAACAACCTGGATGGAACAAAACCTGGATGGACCACAACCTCAAACTCAAAGGCAATAAAACTGAAATGATCATCTTCGGCCCAAAAACCATCATCCCCACCTCCCGGAACTTCTCACATTGCATCGATGGTCACTCTGTCACTCCCTCCCCCCTGGTCAGAAACCTCTGCATCATCATGGACCCCATGCTCTCCCTTCAAGTCACACATAAACAGTCTCAGGAAAACATCCTTCTTCCACCTCCGCAACATTGCACGCCTTCGACCCACCCTTTCATCCTCAGCTGCCGACACACTAATCCACGCCTTCATCAGTTGCCGACTCAACTATTGCAATAGCATTCTGTATGGCCTCCCCTCCACTTTTCTTCAAAAATTGCAATATGTTCCAAACTCTGCTGCCCGACTGCTTACTAACTCCCCCTCCAGAGAACACATTACTCCCATCCTCCGTCAACTTCAATGGCTTCCAAAAAAACAACGCATCAATTTCAAGATTCTCCTCACCACCTACAAAGCGCTAAACAACTTTGCACCCTCGTACATAACAGATCTCCTCCATCGCCGCGCCCCCACTCGCCGCCTATGCTCCGCTGATGCCAACCTTCTCACCTCCATCACCAAGACCAAGTATCGCACCCTGGGGGACATTATTATTTTTTGTAGTTCTTATAGCGTTCCCGTTTGTCTTTTTGTCTTAGCTACATTAGCCTCTTAGCAAACCAGCTCGAAAACAAACAGCACTAACAAAAACTAATTACACTGCATTGTATTGCACGCACAGCCCGTGCAATGTATAAATTGGGGACAATGTAATCAAGTGTGTAAGAGAATTTAAAATCAACATCAAAATGACCAACGTGGTACAAATACAAAGAAAATGCATTTCCTTACGGGTGCAGTCATTTTTGTTTGTCGAGTCTTACAGTTAACCTCACTCAACTCGGTATACTCTCAGAATCCCGAGGGGGACCGACAAAGGAGGTGTCCCTCAGTGAAATGCCGCAAGAGAGCTCGGAGATTTCTCCCTTTGCAACTCGTGCAGGTGGTGTACGAGGCATCTTGAAAACATCTTAATACTGTTTTGTTTCGTAGGGTTATCGCTTTAGTCCAAAAGCGATACATTGAAAGGTATACCAGAAATGGGTTGCCTACTGATAGACTTATTAATCAAGCCCACACAATCAGCAACATGTTAATATCCAAAATACCATGTACAGTTATGGAATCACAAAAGTCACAAAACAGAGTGAGTTAAGTGTGTTACTTGAGTCCAGTCATGCAATCACAGACGGTGAGGGGACATTAAATACAAGAGGGAAGGACATTTAATCTGAACTGAGAACATATTTTAAATTTTCCATTACAATCCCACAGTAGTTCTATAGACAGACTACTATATCCAAATATATTAAGGTATTCACAGTGTAGCTGATGGGATCCCAATTGTTATTGTCACGGTTAGGTATTATTTTTATACGGAAGCGACCATATCTCAACCTCTAAAGTCTGTTGAGATAGATTTTCGCTGTACAGTGAAGAATTCAAAAAATCGTCAAAAATATTTTGATATTTTATATTTTCAGAACCATAGCTTTAAATTTTTGATATTCATGATCTAAGGGGTTGCCTGAATTAAAGTCGTTGAATTTGTATTGTGTAAAAAATGGTTTATATGGTTAAATAGAGTTATGGCAAATTCAGCATTTGCTAATTTTCAAATATTATTCTACCAACCCCAAGTCAGCTTCAGTTGGAACCAGAACAATCCATGCACATAGAACTCATCCTCCAGAACACGTGTTTAAAAATGGAGCTAAGAAAATGAAGTCACAGCACCAATTTGTTTAGTTTTTTCTAAATGCAAAGCTAAGCACTAATGCTCCATTTCCATCGCAAGTCCACATAAAAAGGAGGCAAGGTACATAGAGGACCCCTCTCTTATCATGTGTACATAGTTCTTCTGTCTCTCTGTATGTCTGAGTGTACCTGTCTCTCTGTATGTCTGAGTGTACCTGTCTTTCTGTATGTCTGAGTGTGCCTGTCTTCTATCTACTTTCGTAGAAGAAAACATACATGCAGATAAGAAGTGCAGTGTGTATACAGGCATGCTGTTAAGCATCCCTGCATGACATATCCATGTAAATAAAAAGTAATAAAAAATACTAGTCTTCAAGGTGTACCATCATACAGCGGGAAATCATACCATATACTGTGCACCAAAAATACCATGATGTCAGCCCAGAGCTCCAAAATCGGAGTTCAGCAGAGAAATGGCATCGGGAACAAATGAAGGTCGGTCTCTGTCGGTTTTAACTGCAGGGAATCTGAAATGTGACCTTCAACAAGCAGGTGCGCCTGCAGCCAGAGGGGACGCCAATATGCCAATTCCCCACACAATGTTATGCTACATCATAGAAAACTGCTTCGCTGCGCAGATTTTTTTTTTTTTTTTGTGCTCGTGGCGCCTCCCATGTGTCATGAAAAAATGGCGCCCCGGTTCACCCGTGCCCAGAACCCCCACTGATGAAGAGAATGACTATTGGCTGATAAAATCGATTCTGCCTTTTTTGGACAATCTGTACAGGGCCTCGTTTCCCGATAACGATGGATCTTTGCTCGTACGATTATTCTCACGATGAATCTTGCGAACCATCGTGAATTTCTTTGGAGCGTTTCCCGAAACTCCTATTAACATGAACGTGCCTTCACTGCACTCACGACGTTCGTAGGATTGTAACTGTCTACTGACAGGGTGCTGAAATGGGCTACGTACTGAGGGAGACGCAGGAATGTCACAGGAAAATGGGGTTGAAAAGCGTTAAAATATCTCCCCATCAAGGCCAACAGCAGAGTAGCCAGACTGCAATCATTTGAATGCTAAAGATATTAAAGCACAATTGATTAGGCCTAGGTCGACATATGTATCGTCCTAATCCTGAATGCACTGTGAGTAGGCCTACATTTTTTTCACGGCATTTCCCCCCCTTCAATATTACAAAAATCAAAAATAGGTTGTGTGACAATTAGGTGCTGATTTCTGAAACATGCTTTGCGCAACAAAGAGAGCCGACTTTATCTGATTCCGCATAAGGTTTCATTGATTGGTGCACACTCTCTAGTCTAGAATATTTTTAGACATTAAAAATACAACGTTCTATTCATTCATTGTCAATCAAACGCAGAGGCTAGGCATTGACACACTATTGCTGACCCGATTAGGAGAGGGCATATTGTTGGGCAGGATGATGTAGGCTATAGGTATTTTTACGCTGCCATGCCGGTTCGGTCGCAGCTTGGCACGCCTGGCGATTTCACCTTATCTCAAGTTTCCTGTGTAAAACCGAGGGGGTCAACCCCCAGTCGTCACGGCGCGGGCATTCTTGGTTCACTGGAGAAGGCGGGGCTGCGCACGGAGTCTAGACGGTCTTTTTAGAATAATTGGTATTATTGCACACTCCCGAATGTTTTAATTTTTTTTATGGATGAAGACACCGGCATGCAATAATGAATTCACGTCTGAGTGTAAACTACAAACGCTATTAAGTATTGTCAGGGATGTTCGTTACTGTCGAGACACGTTCCAATAGATAGGCCTATAGTGATCTTCATCACAGCGTCACCGAAACACCTGCATGCAAACAATTGCAACAAAAAAACCCTATTGAAATTATCCCGACACCCGCTTGTCTCAGCATGAATCATGTCTACAGTAGCCTTCTGTCATTGATCAATATGAGGACATTTTAACCACAATGGTTGAATTAAAATCAGAGGGAGACAGCAAGTTCAGCTCGTAAGCGACCTCCCACACAAGAGCAATGGAAGCCTTGTGACGTGGCGATTGATCGGTACATTTCGGCTGCGCATGTATTTTTTTTGCTGCAATAAATTATTGTGGGCTCCTACGGGGGTCGCGCCGGGGAATCTGGGGATCCGAGATGCCGGTTGGGGAATAGGGGTTTCATTGTCTTTTGTGGGTTAACGGGATTGGGATGTGTGGTCGGTAGATGTGTGTTGAGTGTTTACTTGTTGTGTGTAGTGTTGCGGCAACCATTACCGAGAGTTGCATGTCTGTTTGTTGGGTGTGCGGTGGGCTGTGTGTTGTTTGTCGTGTTAAATCACTTTGGTTAAATAAAGGCAGTGTCACACCAAATTTGTACCGGGTGTATGGCAAGCCAAATTGTCATTTATCAACTAAGTTTGACTATCCGAAATTACCATTGTAGATATCAACAACTTCTTTCTGACTAGTCGTAATTACATTTTGAATAGTTGGAATTTTCATTCATATTCTCTGTATCCTAATGTAGCCTAATTGTGACTAGTCGAAACGACAGATAAAGATAGGCTATCTGTAATTCAGGTTTGACTAGGCGAAACGATAGTTACGTATTGTAACTCTAGATTCTATGAGTATAGGCGCAGCCTTTTAAGGCTATCGCTATTGGGTTGTCCCTAGGCGTGAGCCGTAGCACTGAAAAATTTGTAATCCCCGCCCACCAATAGTGTGGGCCTCAAACACGTCCGCGGGCCACATATATATTCGGGCGCCGGCGGACGTTCTCTGCTCCTACAAACAGCTTTTCTTCAGCTATTAAAAAGGACCATGAGGCCGACACTTAAAAGGCTGCGCCTATACTCATAGAATCTTGAGTTACAAATACGTAACTATCGTTCTAAGTCGTATAGGCTTCGCCTTTTTTAAGGCTATCGCTATTGGGTTAAAAGGGCGAAGCACGATATAGTCTATGCCTCATTGGTCCCGATCAGTACCAGAAACACAGCTACATACGTGCTAGTATCATGCGTCAGACGTAGCATAACATACGTCATGCGTCTAACGGCACGTCATCAACGAGCAGCTCTAATGTGTCGGATAAGACACCAAGAGCTCTCAAGCATGAACATTTGACTCCACCTCACATTGTTTAATATGCGAGGGGAATAGTCACACAATCACACTCACTCTGACAAAGCACCCAGAACTGAGTGCGTCATAGAGAGGCGCGACATGTCTCTTAGGTAAAACCTAATAAAAGAGCATGGGGAAGCCCAGGAGGCTGCTGTGCAGATATCCTCCATCGGCATCCCTCTTTGCAGAGCGACAGAGGACGATATTCCTCTGGTCGATTGAGCCCTGATAGTCTCAGGCGGCTCAGCCCCCGCTGACACATAAGCCTGTGTGATAGCATCACACAGCCAATGTGACAGCCGTTGTTTCGTCAGGGGGAGGCCCTGGGAATGGTCTCTGTAATGCACAAATAACTGTTGAGATTTGCGCGCAGGGGCACAAGAGATGGGCTGTCGCCTCCTCCCCAGATTGATGAGGAGGGAGAGAGAAACCATTGAGTGTTATAAGATGATCGGCAGTCAGCCCTCCCCAGAGTTGATGAGGAGGGAGAGAGAAACCATTGAGTGTTATTACCGTCGATCTGAACGAGCTAGTAATACTCTTTGGTATAAAAGCCGGATTCGGGCGTAATATGGCCGAACTGCCGTCCCCTTGTATTCTAAGACAAGAAGGGTCTACAGAGAGTGCAGACAGGTCGCTCGCTCTCTTAGCTGACGTCAGGGCCAGCAGCAAAGCTGTCTTGGCTGACACAAACTTGAGGGGCACCTGGTCAAGAGGCTCAAATGGGGCTTTAACCAGTGCGCGCAGCACCAGTGTTAAATCCCATTGTGGAGTGAGAGAGCGCGTCACCAGGTCGCTCTCTCCTCACACCTTTTAGGAAGCGCTTCATTAAGGGGTGACTAAAAACAGTTTTATCCCCGAAACCTTCGTGGCATGATGAAACAGCAGCCGCGTACGTTTTAATCGTGCTAAAAGCCAGCCCTCTTTCCATAAGTGACTGGAGGAAAGAGAGCACTTGCGGCAAAGGGCAGGAGATGGGATCACCACCCCTCTCCGTGCACCATCTCTGGAAAGCCGCCCATTTAGCCGAGTAACACGCTCTGGTGGAGTCAGCTCTGGCACCCTGGATGGTCCGTACGACCTCCTGGGAGAGGGCCGAGACCCCTCTAGGCGCTCGGCGTTTCAGCCGGCCAGGCCCACAAGCGCTGGCCGATCTCTGGGTAATCTATGATTGCTCCCCTGCCTGTGAGGAGAGCGTCTCCGCCGCCAAGGGAGTACCTTCGGCGGCCCCGAGAGCAGACGCTGGAGGCAGGGAAACCACGGTGCACTCGTGCGTTGCGGTGCTATGAGAATCATACACAGCCGCTCCTCTTGGACGCGGTCCAAGACTTGGGGAATCAGGGGAACGGGTGGGAAAGCGTACAGGAGTGTGTTCGGCCACGGTCTGTGAGCGAACGCATCCACCCCGAGCGGGGGATTGTCCTTCGCGCTGAGAGAGAACCACAGCTCGCACTGTGTGTTCTCCCGCGTAGCGAATAGGTCGACCTCCGCCTTCCCGAACTCGCTCCATATCTGATTCATCAGATCGTGGTGCAGAGTCCAGCCTCCTGGTTGGGGACCCCCCCTCGACATCATGTCGGCCCCTCTGTTCAAGACACCGGGGATGTACGCTGCTCTGATGGAGAGCAAGTGTGCGTGCGCCCAGCATAACAGCTGTCTCGCTATGCTCAGCAGCTGTGCCGAGCGCACGCCCCCTTGGCGATTTATGTATGCTGCTGTCGCCTTGTTGTCCGTGCGAATCATTACGTGTTGATTCGTCAACATTGGGGCAAAGTGTTGGACCACCTTCAACACAGTGAGGAGCTCCAATGCGTTTATATGCATGGTCACGGGGGGCGGCCAAACGCCGCCCACTACGTGAAACTCGCATGTTCCTCCCCAGCCCGACAGAGAAGCATCCGTGAACACTGAGATGTGTGACGTTGCTCTGCCCAACGGCACCCCTCTCGCGAGAGTTCGGGGATCGCCCCAGTGAGTTCAAATCGGGGGCCCACTGATAGGGGAATGGTCACTCTGCGCCGCCGTTGACGCACCGGGTCGATGCGCAGGCGAGAGAAAACCATCTCTGCAGCCGGCCTCATGTGAAAGCAGCCCAAGTGGCACCACCGTGTGTGAGCGGCCGACATCTCATGCCCAGCAGCCTCATGACAGAGAGGGCTGTCACGACCGCTGCCCGGGGAACCAACGGCGGAGGAGAGACCACAAACGTCTCCATCCTTCTGCTGTGAGAGCCGTGCTCTCATTACAGCTGAATCCAGCTCTACCCCCAAATACATCACACACTCTGTGAGGGGAGGGGGAGCTTTTCTTCCAGTTTATGGCGAAGCCTAAATTCGACAGGTGAATTACCAGTCTTTTTTGTTTGAATAGCCGCTTCCTCCTTGGAGTGAGCCATCAAAAGCAGATCGTCCAAGTAGAACAGTACTCTCATTCCTGTTGCGTGCAGCGGCTGGAGAGCCGTCTCCACGCACTTGGAGAACGTTCGTGGGGCTAGAGAATAGCCGAATGGGAGACGGTTGTACTGGTAGTGTGACCCTTGGAATGAGAAACGCAGGAATTTCCTGTGTTTGGGGATCACTGTGACGTGGAAGTACTGGAATGAGAAACGCAGGAATTTCCTGTGTTTGGGGATCACTGTGACGTGGAAGTAGGCGTCCTTCAAATCTATTGATGTGAACCAGTCGCCCGGTTTTACACACTGTAACACTCGTCTGATTGTTAACATGTGAAACGGCCTCTCCGCGATGCATTTGTTGAATAGGGCTAGATCGAGAATCCGGTCTCAGCCCTCCTGTTTTCTTGGGTACCAGGAAATAACGGGAATAAAAATCCCTGCATTTCCTCTCCCTGCGGGACTGCGGAAATCACTTTTTTCGCTAGAAGCTGCTGTACGCTCCGCCAAAAAGTGACAGCTGTTGATCCTTGGATGACAGCGTTGTTTTCCACAATCCCGTTGAAATCGCGGCGGAACAGAGGTGAACTGCAGGGTGTGACCCTTGCTGATCAGCCTGTCCATCCATTTGGCCAGGCTGCATGCGTTCAGCCATTCCGAGTAATGCTCCGAAAGCGGCCGTGCAGCCTCTTGTTTCGATGCGGCTGTCATGGAAACGAGCCACGCTTGAGCCCCTGCCGCCGCTGCGAGGGGAGGATCCCTCCTCGCAGCCCATGGGGAGCTTTGCCCGAAAGGGCTGGGTGTGTGTGTCATTAGCAGAGGCATGCCCTGCCTGCTCAGCTTGTGATAATAGTGTAGCTCCCTCTCTCCCGAGCGTTGGGACGCGAGGAGGAATAACACTGAGGCTGGGTAGCAGACTGCCGACACTGTGAACGACCTGCGTGTCATTCGTAGACAGAGAGCTCGTTTCAGCGGCCGCCCCGCCACATGTCATGCCAGGCATGATGTGGTGAGGGGAAAGTAATGTAGGGCTGGCTCGATCAATAATACGAGGTTTATTGACGGCCTGCCTATATGTGGTGGGAGATGCGTGTGAAACAGTTACGGCTGAACCGGAAGGCTCTGGCGTTAACTGGGGTGTGGGGGGAAAACAGCTGTCTTTAGTAAAGAGGTGTTTCCCGCTGTCACACGCTTCTCCCTCGCCCCGTAATAGCCGGCGCTTGTGGGGCGGGGCATCGCCCCATGAGCCCGCTGCCCGAGGCCTTCGCCGGCCGCTCGCCGCCGCCTGCGACGGAGGCGGGCGGGAATGGGAAGCCGGGCGAGGCTGCCTTTGTAAAGGTAAATGAAGGGCTGGGCTCGATCAATAATGTGAGGTTTATTGACGGCCTGCCTATCTGTGGTGGGAGATGCGTGTGTGAAACAGTTATTACGGCCGAACCGGTAGGCTCTGGCGTTAACTGGGGTGTGTGGAGAAAACAGCCGTCTTTAGAAAAGAGACGTTTCCCGCCGTCACACGCTTCTCCCTCGCCCCGTAATAGCCGGCGCTTGTGGGGCGGGGCATCGCCCCATGAGCCCGCTGCCCGAGGCCTTTGCTGGCCGCTGGCCGCGGCCTGCGATGGAGGCGGGCGGGGCTGATTAGCCGGGCGAGTTTGCCTTTCAAGAGGCAATGGGCTGGCATGATCAATAATAGGTTTATTGACGGCCTGCCTATACGTAGTGGGAGATGCGCGCGAAACAGTTATGGCCGAGCCGACAGGCTCCGGCGTTGGGATGTGGGGAGAAAACAGCCGTCTTTAAAGAGATGGGTGGCTCTTAAAAGAGCCGTTGTTTACTCGCCGTCACACGCGTCTCCCTCGCCCCATCATGGCCTTCGCCGGCGCTTGTGGGGAGGGGCATTGCCCCATGAGCCCGCTGCCCGGGGCCCTTGCGCTGGCCGCCCTCGCCACAGCCCACGACCGGGGCGGCGCGCGGGCTTGTGAGCCGGGGGGCCAGGAGGAGCTGCTGCCGGCGCGCCGCAACGGTGGCTGTCGGGGGCCCACAGGCGGCGGCGACGGGAAACCCGGGGCGGGGGCGCTGCTGCTGTCGGGGTGGAGGCGGAGGGCGGGAGACGTGTCTCCGGAACTTCTCTGCCTCCTCGGAAGCAGCCTGCATCTCGTCCATCATGGACGACAGGCGGGGCCCGAACAGCCCGTCCGAGCTGATAGGGCACTCTAGCAACTGACGCCTCACCGGCTCAGGGATGCCCGGGGTCTGTTGCAGCCACAGGTTCCGCTGAATAAGGTGCTGCCATGCCGCCGTCCGGGCCGCTGTTACCGCACCGGTGGAACAGAGGCAGAGGATGACACCGGCAGCTTTCGCCACGTCGACTGCCCGTTCAGCCAGACGATGAGGGTCAGCCGCCATGGTGGAGATGTCATGCGCTCGCAGGGCGATGTTCGTTCAGCCAGACGATGAGGGTCAGCCGCCATGGTGGAGATGTCATGCGCTCGCAGGGCGATGTTGTTCACAACCGCCATCTGCTGCATCATGCATTGATGCGCCCTGTCTGTGAGCTTGGCCGTCAGCTGGTCTTTGGGAGTGGGGCGGCGGCCGCCGAGCCCCGGCTTCACCCCAAAGACAGAGAGGGGTCCAGCGGCGGTACCGCCCTGTAACCCCGGTCTGTCACCGGGGTTGACCTGAATGAAGGTCTTCACCGGAGCTCCGAGCTTCCCGGGCTCCGCCGCAGCCCCACTAAAGTACGGTCTGATTGCGGGAAACATCGGCCAGATCGGTTCGAGACGGGCAGGGCGTGTCGCGGCCTCGAGCCCCCAGATTCCATGCAGCTGGTCCGGGCGTTGGGGGGCCTGAGGCATAGGCACCGCAAGGCCAAGGTTTGCGGCTACCCTGGCGATAATGCCCGGAAGCTTCTGCCACCAAAGCTCCAATCCCACTTGGAAGTGAGGTGGTGGCAGAGACGGCCACAGTTGCTGCTGACCGGGCTCCGGCCTCCATCCATATTCGGAGAGCGGAAGCCGGGGGAGACCACCCCACCTCCATCCGCCCGCGGTCGGAGTCGTCCGACTCCGCGCCCGCAAGGATGTGGAGAGGGCATCGTTCGAGCGGTACGGAGAAGTCGTCGGCACCCTTCGGGCGGACGGCGGCGGCAGTGTCGCGCTCGGGCGCTGTCGGTATTCCGCCGACAGCGCCTTACAATGCTGACACCAAGCACACAGCGGCGAGAGCGCCAAGAGGGCATGTTCATGCCCCAGGCAACCCTCGCACACTCTCGTGGCCGTCTTCGGGCAGGAATGTAACCGGTGTTAACAGGACCTGCCAGATGCGGATCGTTCTCGGAATCCATGGTATAATCAGTATGCTAGGATCGCTCCTGAAGAAAATGGGAGCAGATCGTCCGCCGGCGCCCGAATATATGGGTGGCCCGCGGACGTGATTGAGGCCCACGCTGTTGGTGGGCGGGGATTACAAAATTTTCAGTGCTACGGCTCACGCCTAGGGATAACCCAATAGCGATAGCCTTAAAAGGCTGCGCCTATACGACTTAGAATACGGATATCTGCAACTGAATTGTAGATATCTGTAATTCCAGTTGGAGATATCTACAATTTGATTCTGACTAGTCGTAATTCCAGTTCAAGATATCTTTAATTCACCTTAATTCAAGATATCTACAAGTCCCTTTTCGGATATCCGAAATTAAGTTTTGACTAGGCGAAACTAGGTTGTAGATATCTCTAACTGGAGTTACGCCTAGTCAAAATGACGTTGTAGATATCTGTAACTGGAGTTACGCCTAGTCAAAATGACGTTGTAGATATCTGTAACTGGAGTTACGCCTAGTCAAAATGACGTTGTAGATATCCATTATCAAGTCATAGATATCCTGAAAGGAATTTTGATTAGAGATATCTACAATTGTAGATATCTGTGAAACTTTCATTCCGCCTTAGTCAAAATGTAATTACAGATATCTTGAATTAGAGTTTTGACTAGGCGAAATGACGTTTCAGATATCTGTAATGCACAAATTATAGGACCGGCTCTCCCACTTTAGGCGGGAGCGAAGCAGGTCGTTGTCGTGTGTCCGGGTAGGCTTCATTGTTCAGATTAGAATGTTGCCGCTTGGTGAGGGCTCGTTCAATTTCATGGCATTTTCTGGTGCTTTTTTTCGATTACAGTCAACGCCATGACTTATTCCATTCGGGAATGAACCAACTTCTTCTTTAATTATGGCGGCATGGGGAAATTACGTATTTCTGGATATCTAAAACGTCATGCCCAATAATTCGCACTCAAATGACGTTTGAGATATCTTTAACTTCCATTCCGCCTAGTCAAAAACTGAATTAAACAGATATCTGCAATTGTCATTTAAGATGTGTGACGAGTCGAACTATCGTTTTCCTTGACGTCATTGCAGATATCTGTAATTCAGTTTCGCCTAGTCAATAACTGAATTAACAGATATCTCTATCTGTCGTTTCGACGAGTTCGCCAAATTACGTTACAGATATCTTGAATGAAAACTCCAACTATTCAAAATGTAATTACGACTAGTCAGAAAGAAGTTGTTGATATCTACAATGGTAATTCCGGATAGTCAAACTTAGTACATAAATGACAATTTGGCTTGCCATACCGAACTGTTCTTTTTGACTAGGCGAAACTGAATTGCAGATATCCGCAACACATATCCAGTCTAGCGAATTTATGATTATTGTGGCGTGTG
>OLKM01003285.1:0-39488 GCA_900291075.1 Melanogrammus aeglefinus | reverse complement strand
AGGGGGCGCAAGCCGCCCCCTCATTCTCTTTTTCTTTCAGAGCATTGCATCTGGACCAACAAGATAAACTACAAAATGACTCGAATGCTAACCAGCGACCGCGGCGATCGGGCTTCGAGGCCACGGGACCAACGGCCCTCATTTCAGGTGGCACTACATTGCGAGAGAGCGCTCCTAATAGGGGCTACGGCCTTTCAGGGCCTCAGTGCGCCTCCTGTTGCCCGCCTCTCCTGCGCCGGGGACGGGCCAGCCGGGCCTTTTTTCATGTGTCTTCGGCGTCTGAACACGCAGCGGCTGCCATGGTTGCCCCCGGCCTCCTGCGACCGCCTGCACGCGGCGCTGCCTGGAGAGGGGCTCCTCTTCCAGGCACCTCTTTCTTCTCCCCGTCGTGGACCTCGCTGAGGCCATCGACATCTTCGGGGCGAGGTCCGGAAGCCCGGAAGACGCAAGGACCAACCGCTTCCCGAGTCGACGACGTCGGCCTCCTTGGACGACGTCTTTCCTGGTCTGCGTCACGAGTTGCTCCCGCTCCGGGCTTCCACGAACCACGTGTGCTCCCTGATGGGAGAGAAACCGCGCGGATGGGCCCGATCTCGTCGGCGAGATCATGGGTTGAGGCGGCAGGCCATCCAAGGCATTCCCCATGCTGGCCCCGACTCTCGCCCCCATGTCGGATGACATGCCAGGGCGAGTTTTTTCGCACCCACTCGTCATCATCCCGACGGCCACGCGGTGCCCTTGTTCCACCGGTTTCACACTTCTTTCACCGCTGCGGGTGGGGACCCCTCCACTCTGAAGGCCGGTGAGGCCTCATGACTTCACCCGTTACGTGGAAAAGTAGGGCTGAGACTCAGGCGATCGGGGATTCCCTCCTGCCTGAGTCCTTCCCTGGCAGTGCTTCTCTGTCCGGGGCGCCGGATGGCGCCCTACACCAGAGAGCCGCTGCCCCCGGGTATCCGACCTCCAGGCAGATTCAACCGGTCACTGAACGGACAGGGTGTTCGTCTGTGCCTCGCTCCAGATTGCGGCGGCGGTCAACAACGCTCGAACCTGCTCTCCCTCGCCCTGGTTCTCCTGTCGCTGGCAGGGAGAAGTGAGGCACCGCAAGGTGGCTGACGGGTTCCCGCTTTGCAGCGCCGTCCTTCAGCTGTGCCAACCGATAGCGCGTTTCCGGGCCAGGTCCGGGCATATGGCATGGCTTGACCATGGTCCAAGCGGCTCATATGGCTCTCCCACACTAGCGGTCCGGACCGAGATGAGCGGCCAGCCTCGTACAGCCATTTAGCTCCGGGACGGACTATTCGGCCCCGAGCTCGGAAGTGGTGACGTGCCTCACTCACCAGCAGTCCGTCCGTGAGAATCGTTCTCGGTCGGGGCGTTCTTCACGGCTCCTCCCGCCAAGCAGGCCGGAGGAAACGGGGTCGCAGGCGGTCCCAGCATCTCCAGGGGACCGCCTTCCACTCCACCCCCCGATGCCGCTGCAGCAGCAAGCAGTAAGCCGCCGCGCGCGGCAGCCGGGGAGCAGCAACTTGGCGGAAGTCCAGAAGTTCCGCTTGCTCCTATGTTCATGTGAACTAATAAAGAAAGGATTAACCGTTTACCGATCCGAAGTACAGTAACTTATCTCCTTAAAGAAGCGCTGTTTCCTTGTAGACGCCTCTCCCCACCCCTCAGCCAGATGGTTTTTCTGTGGCGGGTGGCGGCCGGACGGCGTGTAAGGGACTATCTCTGGTTCACCTGCTGTTAAGGGAGATGCGGCGATTGTCCTCTGATACTTCTTGTGGCGAACACTACGAAACTGGAGACTCGTTACATCGATGCCCGTTGGATGACGGACGCTTGTGTCTGAGTAGTTCCTAGCTCCCACGTTATCCCCATCTAACCTCCCTTCTAAGCAGTCTGTGGAAGGTAGAAGAACGACCGGGTCTGCGTGCTGCTTGGCTGCCAGCCAGCGGGCAAGTGGTACGGTCATTGAATGTGCTACGTCCAGACCCGGCTCGCTGTTTGTGCATGCAGCGCACTGGGCTCTGTGACGTCTACACCACGGGTCGCTTGAGCCTCCTCTCCCTTATTCATGCGATGCCCCCGTTGTTCCACACTCAGGGTGGAGGCGGTAGGAGGCCGAGGGTACGGATCGGGTTGGTTCCTGCGACAGCGTTTCCTCAGCTTCGGTCGGCTCGCCCCTCCTCTTCACGATCGCTATGCGTGTTGGCCTAGATGCGGTCTGCGCTTCTTACCATCAATGGTTGGACAGCACAGTTGAAAGGGTCATTCCATACAGTTTCAAGCGCGCACATCCCCCACCCGTCTTGTGGGGTTGGTGGGAGACCAGGACCACGGGAACCCAGTGGCAAGCACGGCTCTGGCAGCAGAGGTGGCCCGTCTCTTTGGAGAAGGGAGCCGTCACTGTCCGTTCCCCCCCACGAGTCACGTCGGGGGTTTTACTCCCGCTACTTCCTGGTTTCCAAGAAGGTCAGGGGAGATGAGACCTATTCTGGATCTTCGCGTGTGTTCAACAAGTTCGTTGCCGCAAGGAAATTCAGAATGCTCATTGTCAGAGCGCTGTTCCGATGTGTGAGGGCGGGCGACTGGTTCACATCCTGGATCTCAAGGATGCTTTACTTCCACGTCCCTGTTCAGCAGGCGCACAGGAAGTTTCTCTCCGATTTGCCTTTATGGGGGTGGCGTACGAGTACAGTGCCTGCCATTCGGCTACTACCCTGGCCCCCGCGCAACCTTCTCCAAGTGTGTGGATGGACGGCGTTGGGGACCGCTCAGGCGTCAGGGAAAGAGGGTTCTCTTTTACCTCGACGACCTACTTATTCTGAGCGACTCAGAGGAAGCTGCGAGAAGGGACACCAATGGCGGTGATAAACCATCTCTCCTTTCCTGGAGGTCTTTCAATCAACTGGGGAGAAGAGCTTCCCGCTCCCGGCCGCAGATAGTCTAACTTGGGGCTTTTGGCCTGGACTCGGCCGCCATTGACAGCGAGGCTTTCGCCTCCTCGGCGAGACGCCATCCTGTTGGCACTTCTCCCGCTTTCGCGTTCTCAGAGAAACGTGACCGCGCTGTCCACCATGCGCCTGTTGGGGCTGATGGCAGCCGCCCATCCCGTGGTACCCCTGGGTCTGCTCTTTATGCGCAGACTCCAGCGGTGGATTGCTCGCTACACGGTTGGACCCCGTTGCGACACAAGTTCAGGGTGCTCCTCCTACCCCGTTCAGTGTCGCCAGATTGGGAATACTGGGGAACCCCCCCGCCCTTCTCAGAGTGGTTTCCCCCTGGGCAGGAGTGACGTCCTCGTTGTGGTCTTTCAGGACGCCTCGTTGACGGGTTGGGGTAGGAACGTGCCTCTCTCACTCGGTGGAGGCGAGTGGCGCACGCCCCCCTACAGCCCACATAAAATGGGCTGGAACTCGTCGCTTGAGGGAAAGTGCTCTTGCATTTTCTTTCACCTGGTGCGTTGCCCCGGACATTCTGATCAGGACAGACAGTCCTGTGTGTCGGCGGCGGCCGTACATTAAAACAACAGGGGGGAGTGGTTTCTCTCTGCTCTCCACCAGAGGGCGGTCGAGCTCTGGCTTTGGGCTCATCAGTATCTCCTCAGTCTGAGGGCCCTGCATATCGCGGGCGCACAGAACTTCGGAGCGGACCTCATGTCCCGCGGCGGTCCCGCGCCGCGACGAGTGGCGGTTACATCTCCGACATTGTCAGACTGATCTGGCAGAGGTTTCGGGGACGGCTCAGGTGGACCTGTTCGCGTGCAGGGAGAACACACACTGCAGGTTGTGGATCTTCCGCCGTTGGGGGTTGGATTGCGATTGGCGCACACCACCTTGGCCTCGGGTTCTCTTGTATGCGGTTCCTCCGCTCCAGCTGATTCCTTCCTCTTCTGGAGCGGGTCAGACAGGAGAGATTGTCCCTGATTATAATTGTGGCTCCGGAGAACCGTTCAGCTCTGTGGTTTCCAGAGCTGGCGGCGCTCTCACGGACGGGCGCCGTGGCCGTGTACCGGTTCAGGCCGGATGCGCTTTCGCAGGCCCATGGGACGGCGCACCACCCGCCCGATATATCGGGACGGCTGCTGGTCTGGCTCCTGAGAGGTTGATCCTGCAGGGCAAAGGTTTGCCTGAAGCGGTTATCAACACTATCCAGGGGTGCTCGTGCGCCTTTCTACTTCTTCCCTCTATGCGGCGAAGGTGGGGCGCTTTCTCTGATTGGTGTGACAGGAACCACGCTGTCCCATCCCATTGACGAGGTGGGAAGCGTGCTTGCTTTTCTGCAGGCACTTATTGGAGAAGGGTTTGGCCTTTTCCACTATCAAGGGTCTATGCGGCAGCTGTTTTCAGCTGGCCATGCGGGGCTGTGATGGTGGACCGATCTTCAGCCATCCACTAGTCAAGAGGTTCTTGCGTGGGCTAGACGGGTGTTAGGCCTGTTTCGCGCGTGCTTACACCACCCTGGGACCTCCCCACCGTGTTGCGCGGGTTGTCCAGGGCCCCTTTCGAGCCTCTGTCTCAGGCCCCTTTGGATGCCCTGTCCTTTAAGACGGCGCTCTTTATTGGCTTTGGTTTCTGCCAAGCGAGCCTGTGAGCTGACCGGCTCTGTCTTGTCAGCTCGAGCTGCTTGTTGCTTAACGAGGACAGCTCCTTTGCGCTGCTCCAGACCTAATCCTGTGTTCCTCCCTAAGAACATTAATAGTTCTTTCCGGTCGAGAGAGATATTATGCTTAAGGCTTTTCACCCCCGCCTCATTCTAGTGAGGCGGAGGCGGAGTTACATCTTCCTGTGCCCGGTGCGGGCGCGTGGCTATGTATTGTGAAACGCTCGGCCGCGTTCCGCTCCACACAACAGTTGTTTGTGTGTTATAGCGACGCTAGCAGGGGCCGCGCTCTCTCTAAACAGCGGTTTTCTCGCTGGATATGTGAAGGTGTTTGCTTAGCCTATGCTCGACAGGACTTAGCGCCACCATTGGGCGTTAGAGCTCACTCGACACGGGGCGTGGCTGCTTCGACGGCTCTGCTCAGAGGCGTTCCGGTGGAGGACATTGTGCGCGGGCTGCGTCTTGGTCCTCCCCGCGGCCCTTTGTCCGTTTTTACATGTTAGACATGTCCAGGGGCTCACTCGGCCAACTTCTGTGTTGGAGTCCGGTGTCCCTTCTACGGCTTAGGTTTGAGGACCCTTATCCGCCAGTATTTCTCTCCTGCCGTTTTTCAAATGGAAAGCGGAGTAGAGAGGTTCCTATTGGCTCGCCAATTGACGAGTTGGTTTTGTCTGCCAGTGTGGCACTCCCGCCGTGTTTTAAATTAAAGACGGACGAGAGAAGCTCCTTATTGGAGAGTCGGACTTCGTAGCTCCGCCCCCGGTGGTGGCGGACCTAATGGAAACCGTGTTACTCTGGCTCTTCCCTTCGCTCTTCATGGATTCCATGAAGGACGGATTGGGGCCGGAGTCTTTGCAGACTCACTTTTTTCCCTTGATCATCGCCTTGCTTTATCTAGGGGGAATTAGTTTTTTGTTAAGCTGTTGTGTTTTGCACATCCGGCTTTTTTGAGTCTTATGTGCCCTGGTGACTTAAGTATTTTGACTGGGGTCCAGCAGGAGTACATTGATCGGGCTCCGCTCGCAGCTTCGCCTTAGCCCATAAGGCGAAGCCTAGACGGCGTAGCCTACATGAAATAGAACGATAGTTATGATATTATAACTCTAGTTCTATGATTGTAGGCGTAGCCGTCTAGTTTTCCCACCTGCTGTACCCTCCAAATGCTGAAAGAATAGCATGGAGAATGAGGGGGCGGCTTGCGCCCCCTTTTATACACGTGCCGTGGGGAATGTGGGCGGGGCCCACGTTGATTGGTGCATAGTTGAAATTCTTCAGTGTGCGCGAGCACGCGCACGGGACAAGCCCATGAGGCGAAGCCTAGACGGCTACGCCTACAATCATAGAACTAGAGTTATAATATCATAACTATCGTTCTCTCCTCTCCCACTAATTATCACGCAGAGTTTTGCGTACCTGCAACGCCGCTGCACCGTGACGTCATGACGCACGTCTCTCTGCTCTGTCTGACGCAGTTAACCCCATAAATGCCAGCTATCGCTCTCACACATTCATACAAAGTAATAGCGGACTTTTACTCTTTCTTCTTTTAACTTTTTCACAGCTTATGAAGCCTGGGCTACAACAGACAAAAATATTTTCTGCCATGGTTTATTTGCATGATCCATTCTAGACACATACACATACAATTTGTCTAATTAATTATAATATGAATGTAAACGTGAATAGATAGCATGAACAAATTTTATTGAACTTTGATGACTTTGATTTGATTGATGACTGTTATCGGTTTCTTGCATGTTTACAATTCGATTTAAAGTGATTAATAAAGCTCAGTTTAAAGACAAATATGTTTAATGTTTGTTATAATTGTCCCAATATAAATATGCATTTAAATATGAGGATTTGGGAGTCTGTGTATATCAGGTGTTTTATGGTCATTGAGAACAGAATTTAATAAGTGGGTTTAATCCTGCTCTCCTCTGTGGCAGGGACAACTGTTTATTTTTCAGCCATTAGGGAAAATTAACACCAAAGACTTAAATATGTTTTTCTTCAAGTTTGGATCAACAAGAACTACATGGATGTGAGGTTTACCACATTTGATTCTGGCTGTGTATTTGAAAATATAACTGACAAAACTACTGTAGTAAATAGTATATAATATAAAGTTATTAATAATCAAACAAAGCGCTTTACAGAGTGAGTGTTTTTGGAAGCATCAAAAATAAGAGACTTTAAACTCGATGAGCAGGGCGACGGTACCATTAGAGGAATGAAAGACACTTTTTCAGTCAATGTCATGATAATGTCAGTGACAGCTTGAAGGCAGAACCAAGCAACAACTGGTAGCAAAAACGGATAGGAAAAAAAAACATCCAGCTATGTCATCTTGCTGTCTTTTTAAATTCAAGATTTAAGTGTTGTAGTTATGGGTATGTGACTACTATTTGTCATATCTCTGTAATCAAATATTGGGGAACTAGGGGGAACAGGTGATTGATCTTGTACCTCTCTTGAGCTAAGGGAGTTATATTATGACCTGGGATAATCCCACAGATAAGATAAGAATTATTAGTTAAGTTAATGCCTAACATTACTTTAAAATATGGGATGAATAATACTTTTTCCACCATTCTGTGTGAAGGTATAGTCATAAGCTTTATTAACATAACGATAGCATTATAGAACCGGCCATATTTTACATACTATGTTAGTTAAAGCAAAGTCTCAAATAATCCTTCTGTTAAACTTACTTTTTTAATTGGAGTACAGCAATGTGACATGATTTCGAAAGCATGTTTGTTCTCCTTGGATGGTATTCTACCATACCAGGGTAAACTCATTGCCACTTCTGTGTTTCTTTTACGGTATAATGAGGTTTGGATGGGTCCGATTCTAAGTGAAGGTGTTCTCTACAGCTCAACAACGCCACCGTATTTTGAGATTAAGACACGCATGTAATTCATTTTAAGGTTAACATAGGAATATTTGATAATGTGTCTGAACTTTGGACACTTTCTTTGATACCATCTGTAAAAAATGTACCTTTTTGTGAGATAAAAAAATTAAATACATATAAAGAGAAATTCTCCTAAAACCGACATTTAAATAATAGAAAGGGTTTCAAAATTATGAGGTTCAGTGAACACTACTTGGATAGACACACAGGGCCGCAAAATATGGTATCTCTCGCAAAGTTAGTACCCAGACCCTTTCAGAGTCTATCCTGTGTTCCAACAGCTCCACCCATTTACTAATTTGGATAATTTCAGTCAAACATCCGTTTATTTACAATTAATTCATTTAGCACATGCTTTATTCCAAATGAATTTAACATGAATTCAGATACATGTCATTAAGGAGTACGCAGGGGTTCACCATCTTACAGAAGGATGTCTACATGTAGGCTGTGGACATCAGGGATGTAACACATAACATCCCTGATGGTAATCGAACCAATCTGACCATCTGCCAATTCATCTTCATAGCTGTTGCTCTATTGAAATGGGGAGCCTCTGACCTGAGTTCACCCCAACCTGGTGTGTTGATTTTGTATATCTCTCTTGGGTCTCCCTGGTCCTTAAATGATTATAAAATAACTTTCCTGGAGCACTGCATGGGCAGAACATAAATCTACTGAACATGCATGGTATCAATTACAGTTGATGACAGAAGTTATATCCAGGGTAAAAGGTAAGGTAAGATGCCAAGCGGTTAACGATGAATATCAAACTTTAACAAGTTTTAACCAAGATATTGTGACTTGCTTAATTTGATTTAACTGAATGCCTGGAATTTTTCTCTCCAGGAAAATCAAACAGCTTGACAACTAAGGACATACAGTCATGAAAATTAATGATACCCCTGGTCACTGGACATTGGAACTGACGATGAAATCATTAAATATACCAGTTGGCTTCATTTACCCTGCTTTTGTTTTTGGGACCCTTACATATGTAATTATCCTGTTTTGTAATATATTAGTGATTACAACAATTGTCTTCACAAAGAGTTTGCATTCGCCTATGTTCATCTTGCTGTTAAACCTGCCTACACTGGACATAATGGGAGCCACTGCTCTTTTCCCTCAGCTGTTACACAGTATCATGTCAAATGACCGCTCTATTTCCTACCCTGGGTGTTTTCTCCAGGCTCTGTTGATTCACATCTATGGTTCAGGAAACTTCCTATTCTTAACTGCCATGGCCTACGACCGATATATTGCTATATGCTTGCCTCTTAGGTACCAGTCTCTAATGACGTCAAATATTTTGATAAGAATCATCGTAGTTGTTTGGTTATTGAACATCTTAATTATAGTAGTGCTCCTGGGTATTACTACACGGTTCAAATTATGTAAGAATTCTATATTAGATGTATTCTGCAACAATCCCTCTTTAGTGAAACTAGTCTGCGAAGACAGCAGCGTCAATAGAAACTATGGGTTATTCACTATCATATTAGTTCAAGGTGGATCATTGTTCCTAGTGATATACACATACATCCAGATATTGTTGACTTGTTTGAAGAATAAGCAGTCAGATGCGAAAGAAAAAGCTCTCCGAACATGTGGAACACATCTGGTGGTTTTTTTATTCTTTCATTTCAATTGTATCATCGCTATAATGTCTCACAGATTTGACATTTTGTCCCCAGACCTGAGACAGGCCCTGGGTGTATCAGTTATTGTATTTCCCCCAGTACTCAATCCACTTATATATGGGTTAAACACAAAAGAACTTCAGAAAAACATGATTAAAATCATTAAAGGAACAAGGTTAACTTAAATAACGAACTAAACCAGCTACAATTCCAATGCACCTTTTTTGATTTAATTTAGATATATCAAGTTAAGATTATACATGAAAGGTCACTTAGACATTTTTAATGTTTCTAGAAATATTTTCATAATGCAAAGCCTCATTGCGAACAACAAATTTTGTTTAGAAGTGATCAATAACTACAAATTCATGGTCTTTTCTAATTTGACATTCTAGGATGGGTAAAAGTACAAACAAATATATATTCTGGTATGGTTTATTCGCATGATCAATTCTACACACACACACACACACACACACACACACACACACACACACACACACACACACACACACACACACACACACACACACACACACACACACACACACACACACACACACACACTATTTGTCTGAGTCATTGCATTATCGTATTTGTAGCTCATGCTAATTTGCGATTCCTGTACCAATAATTATTTTTACACGTGAACATATAGTATCAACAAATGTTATTAAACTTTGATGACTTTTATTTCATTGATGGCTTTGCTATTGATTTTTCACATTTTTACAACTAGATTTAAACTGATAATTTACTTCAAGCTCAGTTAACTGATAATTTACTTCAAGCTCAGTTAAGGCAAATATTGTTAAATGTTAGTAATAATTAAACAGGGCAAATTAACACCAAAGACTTAAATATGTTTTTCATCAAGTTTGGTTCACCAATAACTACATGGATGTGAGGGTTACCACACTTGATTCTGTTTGTGCATTTAAAAATGTAGCTGACGATACTACTGTAGTAAATAATATACAGTGATGAATAATTAAATATAATCACTGCATTTATAGTGTTCTTTAAAGTCAGACAAAGCACTTTACATAGTAAGTGGGTTTGGGAGCATCAAAATAAGAGACATTAAACTTGACCGTAAACTTGGCCTGAATTTACATACTACCTAAGTTATACAGCAGATTCTCAAATAATTTGGGACTCTAATTTGGTTTTAGCTATGTGATTGGAGTACAGAAATGTGACATGATTTATAAATGATTGTTCTCTTTAATACGGTTTGTCAGATTCTGAGAGAAGTTCTTCTCTACAGCTCAACAATGCCACCCACTGTAATTTGAGATAAAGGCACGCTTGTGGTTCATTTTTAGGGGAACTACTGGGCATAAATAAAACACAATATAGCAATATTTGATCATGTGTCGGACACTTTCTTTGATACCACAGGTAAAAAATGGGACTCTTGGTTATGTTGTTTGTGTTTAAATTGGGTCAAGACCTAACCTCGACCTCACCAAGCAAACTTTGATATATTGCAATCAGGTTGCAGATTATTATTATTATTATATTGACTATTCATTCAAGATTCGCCTCTCCTGGAACCGTGACCTTATCGTGGTAGAGAGGTTTACGTGTCCCTGTGAACCTGAGGGCTGTGTTGTCTGGAGCCTTATGCTCCTTGTAGGGTAGCAGAGTGGTCTCAGTTGAGGGGCCAGACTAAAGGGCTGATTATGGTCTCACGTCACGCAACACAAGGACCATGCAGACCCTTCAACGCATTCGTGACCCGTTTTGGTTCTGCGTCGGTTTTAGGGAGTGGACCAATCACACCCCTTGCTGCTGCTTTGCCTCGACGGAAGCTTACAATTGTTGGGAGGCGCACGTCAGGCCCTTGCGGTGGACGTAAGGAGGGTCGGCAAGGACGTAACGGGTCAGTAACCCCCTTGTTTCGTGTGAACATGGGACCACAATCAGCCCTTAAGAATGGTTCTCCAAGTGTCAAGGACCATGAATAGGCGAAAAAGAGGAGGAGAGACCATGCCGGAGGAAACAGGGTGCCCACGTCTGGGGCGGAAGCTCGTTGGCGACAGCTCGTGGCCGGGTTTGCCATGGAGCCTGGCCGGTAGGGCTGCACGATTATTGCCAAAATGATTATCACGATTATTTTGATCAATATTGATATCTATATTGATTATTTACCACGATTACTCATTGAAAAAAAAAAATCTTTCGAATTTCTACCACCCCCTAGTGGTAGGAGCCACACACTGTGCATTACTTAAAAAAAATATCGCGAAAATATCGCGAGAACACTACGTGTCATTGTGGGACGCCAATATCGTCATCGCGATAAAAAAATTATATATTGTGCAGCCCTACTGGCCGGGGAAAGAAGCAACGTGGCACACCCTTCCTCTCCGTCCTCTGTGCCCACCACCTGCATGCAGGAAGACCCGATGGGGTTGGGTGCGCTGCCACATGGGTGGCAGTGAAGGCAGCTGTGGAAGAAATACCCGAATGCCATACTTGAGGAAAAGTACAGATATCTTCCCAGAAAAAAGTCACCCAATCTAATAATACTTACGTAAGTAAAAGTCTTAAAGGTCCCTAACACATTATTTGAAGACGTTCCCGAAATTCAGCCGTGGTGCAGAATTACAGCCACTACCAGTCACACATTGAGATTTCCCCAAATGGAGGAGGAGAGAGGCGGGTCAAGGAGGAGGGTGGGGGTGTAGCCCTGAGCAGCTTGCGGCCACCGTACCATGCGCTCTGTTTACAGTGGATGTATTGCAATGGCGAAGCGAACACAGCCTTTGGCCGTGTTCTGTAAATATTCTGGTAGAACACTCCGGGTGCTCTGGAATGAGTCCTTGAGCTCTATATCTAAATAATATCATATTATACATGGATATCTATATCATATAATATATATATTCACGGGCAAAAGCTATGCGCCTCTAGACGATATTATGAATCTCAAACGACTGCGCTGGGTTCTCCGACGTCTCTGGTTCTTCCACGTCCACATCACTCTGAAGTAGACTGAACCAGGACATAGAGGAGAAAAGGATTGTTGCCCACGATCAGGGTTCAAAATTAGCGGTCGCCAGTCGCCAGTGGCGACTAACTTTGAACCTTTGGCGAGTGAAGGAAGCCGGCTAACCGGCCACTCTGGCGAGTGAAAAAAAATAGTGTCCGGTCAAACTGCTTTGATGTTCCTCCCGCCCCGGCTGTGACGCTTGGGTTGTGCGCTGATGTCGTGCAGATCTTCAAGCTCACAACATGCTGTAAAGCAAGGATTTGTGAGCTTGTAGATCTGCGATCCGCCATTTTCTCTGTTAGTCCCGCCCCGTATCCAGGGAGACCGAGACGCGATTTGTGTTCAGCTCCGACCAGCGGTAAAGGAGAGGAGAAACAAACACCAGAAAAGAGGCCATGAGGCCAGTGGCCGTAAACTGTTCTCCCGGTCGAAAAATGTGGAGGCAACATTCCGGGAGTTGTGTCCACCCTCCAAAATCCCCGAGAACGGAAAAAAAACAACCAGGCTAATCACCGTAAACGACGTAGCGACCACCGCCGAGACTGCTGTGAGTTACGCTAGAAAGTTCAACCAGAGATGGTTCACGACAGAATCAGGCCAACAAAGAGAAGTAAAGTGAAGTAAAGTTGATTAGTTGATTTATCTGCTTTAACAATGCAAGTTAATACATTAAATGTTAATATTTTTAAGCAAAGAAAGTATTTAAGTTTTATAAATAAACCTTTAAGGAAGAAAAAAGGCTAATTTGACTCATTCCCTTATTCCACACAATAATATGCTAATATTGCTATGATATGTGTTAAAAATGATTATGAGTGTATTATAACAGTTAAACACATTTAAAAATATACAATACACGATGAAAAATATAAAAACAGCTATACATAATTTTTGGCCAGTAAAAAATCTTTCTGGCCAGTAGATTTTTAAAGCTCACTAGCCAGTTGGCCAGTGAGCAAAAAAGTTAAGTTTAAACCCTGCCCACGATTGTTGACCGCGATTGTCTCCCGCCGGAGCCTTTCTGCCGAGGCAATGGTCCCTCGGCAGCGGGCAGCAGGAAGAGGGGGTCAAGCGGGATACAATCGCGGGCAACAATCCCTTTCTCCTCCAGGTCGTTGTTCATGTACTTCAGGGAGTCAAAGCCAAAGTTCCATTCCCCCAATTCCTTCTCAACCATGGCTGAGATAACCCCCACTATGAGTCTCGTTGTGGAAATACCAGAGACGAGAGTCTGACGTGTTATGCGCCATAACACCAACAGCAGAACAGTTATCCAAATAACAAAGAAGTGTACATCACTTGCGTTAGGCCTACAGTCCTGGAGCTCGATAGGCCAATCTTAAAGGAAACATATATATTATGGTGTTTTCCCAACAAGTAAACATAGTATTTGAGTTCCAGAAAAGATGTTTTTGAAGCTGTTTGCTGGAAATAGCTTTTAGGAAAAAAATATTGTCTCACCGCTATTCCCCTCTGTTTCAGTCCCTTCAGAATGCGCTGTTTCTGGTGTATGTAGCGTTGACGCAAATGAGCTACTGCCCGTTGACCAATGAGCTGAACCACCAGCTGCAGCATGGAGGAGAAGGGGTTGTTGCCGTTTGCTGACTCCTAGAGCTCTATATCTATATAATATAACATAATAATATTATATAAAAAATATATATAATCTATCTAATATCATGGCCAAATGCTATGTTTTTATGAATAATAAAGACTGTGTGACGTCTCTGGTACTTCAACAAGTAAAGACTCTTAGTCAGTGGGGGATATCTCGGCCATGGTTGAGAAGAATTGGGGGGAAGGAACTTTGGCATTGACTCTCGGAAGTCCATGAACTGCGACATGGAGAAGAAAAGGATTGTACTCCGGGAGCTGAGCTGCCGGACTGCCTCCGAGCTCCCCGCGCCGGTGCTGCCGGCCACCGTCCGGCCGCAGTCCGGCAGTGTACTCCGGGAGCTGAACTGGTGCCAAAGCTAGGTGGCAGCTCCAGCGGACTAGCAGCTCCGACGGATGAGTAGCTCCGGCTAGGGCAACTCGGCAGGCAGTCCGGCAGCTCAGCTCCGGGAGTACAATCCCTTTCTACTCCATGGGCCCTATTTTAACGTTCTGAAACGCAAGTGAGAAGTGCCAAGCGAAAGCAGCTTTGTGGGCGGTTCTACGGCGATGTCGCTAGTTTACCAGCGCGAAAAATGACTCTTGCGCCCGGCGCATATCTAAAAAGGGTTGGTCTGAAGTCGCCTAATTACCGGTAGGTGTGGTTTGGGCGTAGCGTGAAATAAACCAATGAGAGTGCCAGCTCCCATTCCCTTTAAAGCCAGGGACACACCAAGCCGACCGTCGGGCGTCGCGCCTCGTCGGCACCAGTCGGACTGCGTCGTAACCGCGTCGGTTTGGTGTGTTCCTTTCCGTCGGGCAGCGTCGGAAGCCCTCGGGTCTCGTCAGGCCCGATTCAACATGCTCAGTCGGGACTTGTCGGCCGTCGGGAGAGTAGACTCGTCGGGTACTCTGATTGGCTGTGTGCCATCTATGACGATTATGACGGGCGGTGCCGTAGCGAATCAGCGCGGTGTGTGGGAGGGGTGGAAGAGGGGCGGAAGTGACGATGGTTACTTTTTAATTTTTCCCTCCTGCGATGTCTTCGGGCAACAACAACGAGCCCGAGAGCAGCCAACGTGACGAGCAACGTGACGATTTTTTTCCAAAACGTCCAAAACGTCTGCTCAAAAATAAACAAGCTGTTTTGTTCGCTTTGTTTTTATTCTACCTGGTTTCTTCTGTGGTTTCTCGGTTAGGTCATTTCCTGTTTTCATGTTTCGGATAACGGGCACGAGACTAGCGCCACTCGCTGTTATGGAGAATTATTGCATCTCGCGCAAGCGCAGAACATACAGACTGCTGTGTCGTCGGGAGTGGTCGTGGCGGTGTGTTTCACTGCTTTCTCTCTCCCGACTGTCTCCTACGAGAGGCAACGGACCCGTCGGGCAAGCGGGCGTCGGCGTCTGGTCGTGTCGGGGCGGTGTGTCAGGGGCTTAAGCGCCATGAGCGCATTTGAATCAGACGAGTTGATATTTTGACAGCGCCGTCTGCAGTCTCTGATGAGTCAGATGCACATGAATTTCAAACTTCAAATGGCTCAGTTTATGGCCAAATAATATGGCCTAATTCACACATGGAATAAGGTTTTCTTCCACAACTTCAAATACTGAGTCCTATTTAATGTGGTTCTACTTAATTATATTTAATGATATACGCAATACATTATAAACATCGTTTCTTATCAGTATTGTATGCATTATCGTTATCGACTTGTGTTTCTAATATGCACATGTGTCCCCCGTTAATATACATTGCCATGGACTGTATTATGCGTTACGTGTTTAGTTTGCGTGTGTTTTAACAGATGGATGCACGCGCGCGTGTGTGTGTGTTACACATACACACGCACGCCCGCATCCATTCATTCTTTTTAACACTCACTCGCGGTAAAACAATGTTTTCTCACGATCAAATACTCATTATTCCAAAAAGATATGGGCATGTAGGCTACACGATGTCTGTGTCAAGAAAATATGTGTTTGCTGTACGGTGTTTGCAGATGCATTGATTTAAAAGTACAACTTATTACCACAGCTGTTCTTTCCCAAATAATTTACCAAGAATGTGTGGCTAGGTAGATGAGAGAAGCGTTTGCGCGAGGTGCACAAGCAACATTATGCATGCGCCCTTAAAATAGCATCTGAACAACGCGCCACCGACTTTAAACCAGGTATTTCCTGGTTTGTGGCACAAGTGGTTTCCGAAACGGCAAGATGGCACCAGGGAACGTTTGCGCCAGAGCACGCCTCCTCCTTTCGCCGAGCCGCCCCTTGGGGCGCAAGATCATTCCCTAATTTACCAACGCGTGGCGCAGGAGCTAAAAGAACGCTCTGCGCCAGTTGCAAACTAGCAACGACACATGCGCCAGTGATTAAGTCAGTTTCGCCGGATGCAAGATAGGGCCCCATGTCTTCTCCTCCAAACTTCCCTTTGGCGGCAGCTCCGGCAGGGTGAGCTCGGCGCCAGAGAAAGGGATTGTACTCCCGGAGCTTAGCTACAGGGCTAGCGCTGAGTTCCCCCCGCCGGAGCTGCTCGTCCGCTGGTCCACAAAATCTTCGGGATGCTCTGATTGGAGGGGAGTGGGGAAGTGGGAGGTAATATTCAAATGTTCCCCCTTCCTACGTAGGAGGGGCCGCCAAAACTGACTCGCTCGTTTGATAGCTGGAGGCGGGCTGCGCCCAGAAATGCGTATCTCACTCAAAAAATCATGTACAGACTTATTTCAAAGTTTGCATTCTCGTGTCGGAGCACCATCTACCCACAACAACACCCCAAATCCCAGGAAAAGTGCTGTTTTCATAATATGTCCTGTGAGAAGGTGAAATCCTCCCCCTTCTCACAGTCTCGCATTATTGTTATTATTATTATTATTATTTTTATTATTATTATTATAATACTGTGTGTGGATATATATATATATATATATATATATATATATATATATAATTGGGGTCAAATTGGACTTCCGCCACGGTAGGGGGCAGTGTGGGAAGGGAAGCCCGGTGTAGGAGCCTAAATGCCTATTTGCTTTATTTAAGTTCATATTTTACAATGACGTTTGGATTTTCATAAGTGAAATAATATAATAGTTAAGGGCATTCATTTCGAATACATAGAATTTTATTTTGCAATTCACTTGCAATATTTTTAGTGTATACGCACATTTAGTTACTTTATTTTGAAGTGTGACAGGAACTTAACAGTTTTTTGACCTCTGTCTCTGACTCTCTATCTCTAATTATAACCTCATTGTGGAAAAGGATTTTTTGTATTTTGAGTTGGACAAGTCAACCCTTTAAACATCACGTCGTGGTCCGGTGGATTATTTTTGTGGATATTGGAGGAGGTGGGCGTCGAGGAGAAAACGGAGCGTCAAGCTGAAGATTCACGAATTAGAACTAATGATCCTATACCCGGGATCATGCCATCAGGGAATAGCCCAGAGGGTAGTGTTGATAGAAACAGCTGTTTTGTCAATATCTATAGGTTGTGCACAAGGTGTGGGTATATATGTATTTGGTGTTTGTTTATTTAGTGTCATGTTTATTTTGTATTCACACAATGTACTTTCTGTTCAGTAATGTAGGATTTGTAGCTTTAGCTACAGGGTGTTCCCCCGACTAATGGTCTGGCCCATACGGCCTTGATTGGTCCACTCCATTTCCCTATTTAAGGGCTGCCTCATTTGGTGTTTAGGGGCTGAAGGTGGTGCTGGCTTGATGGGAGGCCAGTACGAGAGGCGTATGTTTTGGTTAGGCTATGGTATGCTAGGTTATGCTTGCTGACTGATGCAGTTATTTTCTTTTCCTTTTCTTTTCGGAACATTGCTGTATTTTTTTTGTGAACGTTTTGGAATAAAACTTCACTTTTCCTCAGACAATTGCCCTCATTTTGGTTGGCCATATCCCAGATACGTGGGGCGACCACGCCTGTCCCTCACATGTCCCCTTTAATAATATCATATAATACATATTATCATGGTCAAAAGCTGTGTGTGCCTCCAGACGATATTATAAATCACAAACGACTGCGTCGGGGTCTCCGACGTCTCTGGTTCTTACACTTCCACATCAATCTGAAGTAGACTGAATCGTGCACTGCCGGCTGCCCGCTGCCCGCTGCTGGGCGGTGGGGCCTCGTGGTGTTGGTGCCTTGCAGCAGCGGGCGCCGGGCGGCAGGGCTCAACGACGGCTGAGATAACCCCATCTACAGTCTCGCTGTGGAAATACTAGAGACGTCACAGAACCAACGTGTTATGCGCCATAACACCAAAAGCAGAACGGTTATCCAAATAACAAAGAAGTGTACAACACTTGTGTTACAGTGTTTAAACACACACACACACACACACACACACACACACACACACACACACACACACACACACACACACACACACACAAACATGTGGCGCTTGGGGGGCATAGGTAGGCTAGGGGAACTCATATTAATGTTAGAAAACCTTGGAAAAGTTACATTTTCATGCCATGGGATCTTTAAAGTATTTGATATTAATTGTACTTAAATATCCAAAGTAATTTTCTGATATTATATGGACTTATGTATTGAAAGTAAAAGTACGTAGTAAGTAGTAAGTAAATGCTGTTCATAAAAAACAAATCAAGAAAAAAGGTTGTCCCATTTAAGATTTATAAGAACTTTCAAAATATGTAAACTATAACATCAATACTAAGGGTCTTTCTTACCTTCCCCCCCTTTCCATCCTCCCTCTCTCCCTCACAGTTAACGACCCCGTTCTGACTTGACATCATCATTTCATTTTTAATTTGAACTTTGATTACGTTCGATTATGTGACGTGCTAGCATTATTAACCATTTAGCTAAAGTACACACACAAACATGTGCGGTCTCTGTGTGCAGGGACAAATCCACAGAAAATGTATGATTAGTACATGAGCTAAAATAAAACATCATAAATCTGAGGCCATGGCTCTCAGCAGGAAACCGGTGGATTGCCTACTTAGGGGTAGGAAATGAATCCTTAGCCCAATTGAAGGAGTGTGAGTGCGACTGAGGGTACAATGGAGCGTGAGATTGGTCGGAGAATCTGAGCAGGGGGGGCGCTATTGCGATTGCTTTACCGCACCGTTGTGACAAAAGAACTGAGCCGCAAGGAAAAGCTCTCGATCTACCGGTTGACCTTCGTTACTACCCTCAGCTATGGTCATGAAGGATGCGTGATGATCGAAAGGACGAGATCATGGGTATAAGCGGCCAAGATGGGTTTTCTCAGGGTGGCTGGCGTCTCCCTTAGGGATAGGGTGAGAAGCTCAGCCATCCGTGAGGAACTCGGATAATCACCTGCTCCTCTGCTTAGAGAGGAGTCAGTCAAGGTGGTTCGGGCATCTGGTAAAGATGCCCACTGGGCGCCTCCTTGGGGAAGACCCAGAAAGAGGTGGAGAGATTATGGCCCCGTTTAAACAAGGACGCTTGCGGGTAAAAACGAAAAAAATATTTTATCGGAAGTGCCTTTCGTTTGAATGGTGAAAGCGTTTTTGGGTCTTAAAAACACAAAAATCTGAAACCACCCTCCAGAGTGGAAAACTTGAATACGCTCCACCGTAGCGCTTCCGTATACACTGCCAAGACGCAAAACTCTGCTCAGATCTGCTCACGTTGCGTACGCGTTTACGTCACATACAGCGCCAGTACAGAAACGCACACACACGCACGCGCGCGCGCGCACGTACTTGCACACACGGCACGTCAAGACAAAGGCTGCGACATATACACGCACGCACACACACACACACATGCGCACACACCGTACGTCAAGACAAAGGCAGCGACACACCCGCCGAGCTAAGACGCTATGTTTTTAAACATAACGGCTCCGCCATCGACACTCGCGCAGGTAAGAACACAAACGCACACGCCGCAGCGACACACTAGCCCAGGTAAGACGTTATGTTTTTAAACCTAACGGCCCCGCCGTCGACCAACTCCCGGGTAAAACGTTCTGTCTATAGACTGTAGAAATTGCCATAAGACAATTTCTCACCTCGTCAAGCAATGGCAGGTCATTCATTTTGTCATATAAAAAACGTTAAATTTAAACATCGCACCGACCGGCATATCAACACATAAGTCACGTGATCTTAAAGAGATAGTGTCCCTATAACACGGAATGAAAACATGTCAATAACAAAGTATGGTGAATTATGTCTATAGAGTCCACCACAAGACTACACTTTGTTGCTCAAATGTAATATTACTCTCCTCCTTGAGACTTCCGAAATGTCTTTACACTTTGTTCCACAAACTTAATATTACTTTCCTCCTTGAGCCTCCCCAAATGTCTTGCGATATTGATATCCCCCCTCCCCCCTGGTTAATGTTATACCCCTGTTAGGGTATCCACATTATTGCTATGGGTTTAATTACAACTAGAGGCGTGAAAACTCTAGTTAAAATAATAGCCGGATTCTCTAAAAAGTAGAAGGTTCAGTAAACACAACTCTGTGGGATGGACGGATCAATCAGTTGGGATAATGTTTGGAATATTTGACATAGAATAATAATTATTTTTGACAGAGCTGGAAAGGTAGGGATTATACTTCAGATATTTTTGATCCTTTATCAGGGTATCTGTAGGTTTCAGCAAGTCAAATTTAAGATTTTTTAAGACCTTTTTATTAATACCACCTTGAATGAAATTTAAGACCTAAAACACGTGATGGTGGGGGTTGGCAACAAACGCAAACTTCGGAAACGGACGTCTTCCAGTCAACTGTCCTTGAATGTGCACCTACCCATTGTCGCAGACTAGCTAGTGTGACCGGGTGAGCCATCTCCCTCCTGGTCACTGCATGATGCGGTGCCAGCCGTGCACAGGTTAATTGGGGGGCGGCGCTGCGTGCGTGAGTTAAAACAGGTGTGCTGGGCACTACTCTCTCTCTTGACTCCACACTGCAGCGCGTCTGTCGGTCGGTGTGCATGCCCATGTCTCCGCGTCGCAATATTAAGGTAGGCATCCCGTGTCAACTGCAACTGCCATGTTGTGTTAGTTTTATCGGGCCCTGGGGTTTCATCCTCCCGCTCCCTTATACAGCACTTGAAGTGACGGTGAGCCGAAGGGGGCGAACAGTTCGGTGGGCGCGTGCTTGGGTGCAGTAGAGCTCGGAGGTAGGCTGCTCGTAATTGTCTGCTGCCGCAGTTTCCTCTCTCTGCACTAGTTGTGACGCTCTCTCTCCTTCTCGCTGTACAGCGGGACGCTGTAACCAGCGTCTCCCACTCTCCCACTAGTGCTGCACTATCCAGTTGGCGTCCTGGTGTTTTCCGGTCATTGGCCATCACGACGAGGTCCGAAGCCTGTCCTGGTTCGAGAAGCCTGTCCTGGTTCAGGAAGCTTGTCCTGGGAACCGAGAAGCCTGTCCTGGTTTGCGAGAATAATCGGACTGAGAAGCTCGTACTGGCTCGGGTCACTATACGTGGCCGCAGCTTCGGTCCGGTGTGGACACGATTCCAAACGAGTGGCTCGCCTGTCTTTGTTTTGTTTTATCTAATTACTGCGTCTCACACAGCAATATCAATTTTTAATAGTATATTCTTTTGTTTGACTTTTGATTTGTTTCTGTTCAGCCTAAATTGGGTTAAATTATGATTCCGTTCTTTTGTTAAGTTGTTTATATAAATTAGTATTATTTGGTTTTGATATTTCTTTTTTTAATAATTGCAATTGATTCCCCTTTCTTTTAACTGAGAGGTCCCAGATGTCCCCACACTGTGCCTGATTGTAATTTGCGTTTTCTTGTTTGTTTTACCATAGGTGCTGGGTCCCAGCGAGCGGCAGCCCTTCCCTGGTGGTGATGTTTGACAAAGTTTTGTTGCAGTGCACTGGTGGTTTTAGTTTGCATTTATCCCCTTTTTAGTTCCCTGCCGCCGTGGTAAGCCCAGCCCTGATTGGTGTCTTTTGGTTTATTTTGCCAGTGTGGTGGTCCCATCTGGGTGCCCTTGTTTCCCCCCTGCATTACTTAGTTTTGTTATTTTAATAATTGTTAAATAAAATTGTATTCTTTTTGAAACCACGACCTCTGGACCTTGTGTGATTCCGGACCTGTGTTGGCCTTTAGAGGGCTATTTCCTGGGGTAGAGTCCCAGGTGGCGTTGTTGGCAACCTACATCACACATACACACGCATACACCAAACACACTAACACCCGCTCCTGCCACACTAGCAAGCACGCAGATAATCGTTCATATATGCAGCTAGCAGGAAAGAAGCCTCTCTACATGTCCTCCCTGAAAAGTCCCTCGAGAAAAATAAAAAATATATAGTCCTGCACCGACAAATTTAAGACCTTTGCCGTGTTCCAATACCCGTACTTCCATGAGTATACTTAAAGGAAGTACACTTTCTGCACTATCCGTACTCACTTGAGTACACTATTTTTTCAGATGTGAGTGCTGTTCCAAATCGAGTACTCTGTGGTGCACTTACCGGAAATGACGATTGCGACAGCCGCAGCTGCAGGCGCTGTCACTTCGGTATCCATTATTTTTTCGAGTTGAGCGCTCAGCCTGGCTCCGCCTCTTCCGCTACGTAGCTAAGATGGCTGCCGTTGAGTACGGAGAGTGTCCTTCGATCCACACTTCACGATTAGCCCGTTTTGAGTACGACATCCGGGTCCTTGAAGTGTACTTCTTTTCGCCGGATCTGAATTGGAACGTACTGTGTACTCAAATTTTGGCTAGTAAGTACGGACAGTACGGGTATTGGAACACGGCACTTGAGTTACAGTATTTAAGACCAGCATATGACATTTGTAACGAATTCAAGACTTTTTAAGGCCTTAAATTTAGAAACATGAATTTAAGACTTTTTAAGGATGCACGGACACCTGTTAATAAAGACATCTGAACCAGGGATCAAGTGGGAGAATCAGCAGTAAAGGTCACTGTATCTTACAGGCTACCCTCATTCTTCAGAAAGGGGGCTGTCCCGGACAGCGGCACTCCACTCTGAGTCAGTGGCCACTGATGTGAAAACTGAAAGATAATAATGATTGAACTTGGTTAATTAGCTAGAATGATACTTCTAGTAGATACATGTCATTAAGGAGCAGGCAGGGGTTTGACATCTCATAGAAGGATGTCTACAGGTAGGCTGTGGACATTGAGGATGGAACCCAGAACTACTCTGATGGGAATTTAAACCTCACCGCAGCCCCCCCCCCCCCCCGGTTTGGTTTTGTTTCTGTCGTGGGTCTCCCTGGTTCTTGCATGATTATAAAACCACAGTCCCGGAGAACTGCATGGGCAGAACATAAATGTAATGAACATGCATAGGCAGTATCAATTACAGTTGAAGACACGAGTACTATTCAAGGTAACAGGTAAGATACCAAAAGGTTAGCAATGAATATCGAGCTGTTTGAGGTGTTTACTGAAATACATAATTTTTATTAAGGGGAAAAATCTTTCCAGGAAAATGTAATACTTTGACCATTAAAACCATACAATAATGAAAATAAATGATACCCCGGGTCACTGGAATATGGAGCTGACGATGGAATCTTTAGATATTCCGCCTGGCTTCATTTACCCTGCTTTTGTTTTTGGGACTCTTACATATGTGATGATTCTGTTTTGTAATATATTAGTGGAACAACAATTGTCTTCACAAAGAGTTTGCATTCGCCTATGTTCATCTTGCTGTTAAACCTGCCTATACTGGATGTAATGGGAGCCACTGCTCTTTTCCCTCAGCTGTTACACAGTATAGTGTCAAATGACCGCTCTATTTCCTACCCTGGGTGTTTTCTCCAGGCTCTGTTGATTCACATCTATGGGTCAGGGAACTTCTTATTCTTAACTGCGATGGCCTATGACAGATATATTGCTATATGCTTGCCTCTTCGGTACCACTCTCTAATGACGTCCGATATTTTGGTAAGAATCATCGTAGGTGTTTGGTTATTTGACAGCGCTATTATGGCAGTGCTATTTGGTTTATCTACACGGTTCAAATTTTGTATGAATAATATAGTAGATGTATTCTGCAACAATCCCTCTTTAGTGAAACTAATCTGTGAAGACAGTAGCGTAAATAATTACTATGGGTTATTCACTATCATATTAATTCAAGGTGGATCACTGATTTTGGTCATATACACATACATCCAGATCTTGTTGACTTGTGTGACGACAAAGCAGTCAGATGCTAGGGGGAAAGCGCTCCAAACATGTGGAACACATCTGATTGTTTTCCTATTTTTGCAGATCAATTGTTGCATTGTTTTAATGTCTCATAGATTTGACAGTGTGTCCCCATACTTGAGAAGAGCTCTGGGTGTATCAGGTATTGTATATCCCCCAGTGCTTAATCCACTTATTTATGGATTCAAAACCCAGGAACTGAGGCAAAATATAATCCGTATTTGAAGATCATGTTTGGCCCATGTTAAGCACTAACTGTATATTTTGGGTTGGGGATCACACTGTATTACTATATATATACTTATTTACACACACTTGTGCAGGTGTTACTCTGTTTGTCTTGATTTAATATAATCCAATGATAGGATTGTTTCCATGGTAGTTTGAAACCACATAACAGTGTAACTCCTATTCTGACTATATTATAAGATTAACATTATTAATGTTTTTATGGTCAGATACTTTCAATGTATATGGCCCGTGTTTATTGTATGCTGAAATGAATGATATAAGAAAAATCACATGATTAACATCTGCAAAAAAATTGTGTTGCAGCCGAAAAAAACATATTTGCAAGAATGTTCTCCAATGCATAATTATTTTAAATCATACTTCAAACAATAATTTAAGAATGGTTCTACATATTATATTAGTTGAATATTGGAGACATATTACAGTTTCTTTAAGTAAGTGTAAAGTGTTAAAATACAATTTATACATTTAACATGTATTACATGTATAGTGATTTTTTTTTGCCTCAAATTAAAGCATTGTAAGTTATAGACTCTTGACTTACTGCCACTGCCTCAGAGTGTCAGATAGTGCCTCCTATGGAACAAAGCACCCATACTGCTAGAAGTTATTGATGACCCTGGATTGTGATTTTTTTTCATGTAATTTCTCAGACAATACTGCAGGGAGTGGCCTTAATGTAGACCATCCCATTATAGCCAACTGCCCCAAAGTTAGCTTGGTTCAAATCCCGCCAGCGGCAGAGCAAATACCATCTCAGGCAGCTGAAGAAATTCAGAGTCTTCCTGGGGATCCTCAGATCCTTCTACTCTTGAGCTTTGGAGAGCATCCTGACAACCAACACCACTGCCTGGTTTGGCAACAGTACCAGAGCAGGAGGGCTCTTCAGAGAGTTGTATGGCTGGCTGAACGCACTACGGGAACTACTCTCCCCCTGCAGGACTAATACATCAGGAGGTGCAGAACCAGGGCCTTTAGGAGCATGAAGGATTTCCATCACCCCAATAGCGGACTGTTTCAGGTGCTGCGAAAAGTCAAACGCCTCCGCTGTTATGCAGCGAAAACAGAGATACTGAGACAGTTTCTTTCCCCAGGCCATCAGGACTGTAAACACTGACCTCAACAAGACCCCCAACAAAGTCACACATTCTGTTCAACTCATGCAAACACGCAGACACATAGACATAACATAGACTACCTTAATTTAACGATTTTTATTCCTTTTACTGTACAGAATAACACTATTTATAGTTTTTGGCAATTTTTTTATTTTTAAACTGATACAGTTGTTATTATGTGGGGCCAATTGTTTTAAAGTGATTTTATTAATTTTTTTATTCTATATTTCACTTTATTTTAATATTTAATATTTTGAATGTTGCAGAATCTCTGCAGGCGCTGCTTTTTATTTTACTGCATTTATTATATACAGTATGCATGTGACCAATAAAACTCTTAAATCTTGCAAAATCATTTGTTTTTTCGCTATACTATACTGGCCCGGCTTGGCACGGTTCGACTCTGCCAACGATACAAACTTTTATTGCCTCTTCAGTTTTATATTATGGCCTACCCTACAATCTGATTGATACGTTTAAGAGACATTTAATTTAACTTAATAATTGGGTTGTTTCAGACGGTCAGCGAATCACATGACATGATGCGTTTGACGTTCAATATTATTCCCCTTTTTTGCTTCCTAATCTCAATAGCTCATTGAGAGAGCTGATTTATTTCAGAATAGTCATGTTTATGTATTGAACAATGTTTAACAGATAGTTCCCTGAGTGACAAAAAATGTCCTTGATATCAGGAAATAAATCTTATAGTGTAAAATATTTCCGATGGCCAGTCTATAAACAAAGCCTAAACTGAAAGAAATCTGTCATATTTCAACAAGCTATGTTTTCATCCATGTATTTTACTATTGAGTAATTTAGCAGATGCTTTTATCCAAATCCACTTAAAGTGAATTCAGATACAGTACGTACACATTGTCTGATTTTTAAAGAATTTATTTGCAAATTATTATATTATTATACGAAGGAGTGGCTTCGTAAGAAGCATTTCAAGGTCCTGGAGACTGGCTAGGCCACTCCAGGGGCCTCATGTACTAAGGTTGCGTACACACAAAAACGTGGCGTACGTCCTTTTCCACGCTCACGTTCAGATGTACAAAACGTGAAATGACCGTAAAAATGTGCGGTCCCCACGCCAGCTCCAGAGCTGTCGTACGCACGTTTCTACAGCGATTGTTCCTTTGGCGACACTTAGAGGTGACGCTGGGAAACTGGGAAAAATGTGAAAACAATGACTCATCAGAGTGATTTGCACATCAGAGACACACTAATGAACAATTAACACACCTTGCAATTATATCGGTGGCTAATATAAAAGCATGCGCAATGGATGAAGAAAATTGTTTTAAAAATGGCAGCGTTAGCGTTGTTAGAGGACATCGCAAATGGTCAAATCAGAAGGGAACGTATAAACCCAGTCTCACCAAAATGCGTACAGATCGCACGGTTTGACATGCGTGCAGTACATACGCCAAATGACCATTTCGCGTGCATATGATACGCAAATAACGGTGTCAAATTGTGGCTGTGACGTACTACCGAATTTCAGACTTGCATTAACTATGTGGAGGGCGGATGCGTATATTTTTTCTTCCGAATTTCAGACTTTAACAACCATTTTATTGCACTTTTCCTTATCGGAAGCCGGAAATTCCCGAATTCTGACTAAAGTTCAATGCAGCATGCATCGCTGGTGACGTCGGTATGGGTATAAAGTGATGCGTGGTATGTTTACGCATCCGCCCTCCACAGTATAGTTAATGCTGGGTTTTGCGTATCTAGCGAAATGGTCATTTGGCGTATGTACTGCACGCATGGCAAACCGTGCGATCTGTACGCATTTTGGTGAGACTGGGTTGGTATGTTTAGGGAACGCGAGGACTTGCTCGCAAATGATGATGATTGGCTCATGAGCCGATTTCGTTTCCCCAGGCCAGTATTACTGGAGCTGTGCGCAGAGCTGCGGCCGGCCCTAGAGCGCCCCACAGCCAGGAGCCAGGGGTTGTCCGTGCCCTCTCCTTGCTTGTCTATTCAAAAATAAAAAATTTAAGTTAATAAACACGAGTCAAAGTCTTTAATATCCTGGCATCTTTACGCGCGACATTATGTGTATTGTAAGCAGCCAATTGTATGACCAGTATAATTAGGCCTACAGCATTTATGACTTCAGCATATTTACCTTGGGGATGATCGGTGTCCCCTTCATGGGCTCCCACCACTCCGGTGAGAGCTGTGTCACCGACCAAAGCGGCCACTCTCAAATCGAAGGGGGAGAGTTCCCCCACTGCCGTCCCCCCACCTTTTGCGGTCACGCTTCAGCGGTGGGCAGAAACCCTCCGCTTCACCTCCACCTTGAGGTCTGACCCCTTTTTTTTAATTTCAGAGTGTGTGCGCTGCTGAGACCCCACTGCATTGACGGCCTCGCAAACACGCTCCCACTCACTTCTCTTTGTTTTGGTATTTATCCCTGTCTTCCAAATAGCATATGCTTGCGCATTTCTACCTCGTGGAGCAAAATCTCGAGCTCGGACTCCGTGAAGTTTGTTTTTTGCCTCTGTTCATGGTGCCAGGTGATCGGATTAAGAGGTGAATCTCAGGTCCAGAGGCCGATTTACATAAAATTGCATATTTAAATGAGGGCGTGGACAGGGAGGAGTTTGGCACCTCGGCATGTGCGCTCAATTCCACGTTGATCGAGATGTACAAAAGAAACGTGCTTGGATTCATGCGTTCGCACACTTTGATACATCTGAATTTATTTGTGCGTAAGACAGTTTCTGGGTTTTGGCGTACGCCAAGTTTCAGTATGAAATCCACGCAAGTCTTAGTACATGAGGCCCCAGGACCTTGAAATGCTTCTTACGAAGCCACTCCTTTGTTGCCTGGACGGTGTGTTTGGGGTCATTGTCATGCTGAAAGACCCAGCCACGTTTCATCTTCAGTGCCCTTGCTGATGGAAGAAGGTTTTCACTCAAAATCTCACGATACATGGCCCCATTCATTCTTTCCGTCACACGGATCAGACGTCCTGGTCCCTTGGCAGAAAAACAGCCCCAAAGCATGATGTTTTCCACCCCCATGCTTCACTGTAGGTATGGTGTTCTTTGGATGCAACTCAGCATTCTTTCTCCTCCAAACACGACGAGTTGAGTTTTTACCAAAAAGTTCTATTTTGGTTTCATCTGACCATATGACATTCTCCCAATCCTGTCCTGGATCATCCAAATGCTCTCTAGCAAACTTCAAACGGGCCCGGACATGCACTGGCTTTAGCAGGGGGACACGTCTGGCACTGCAGGATTTGAGTCCCTGGCGGCGTAGTGTGTTAGTGATGGTAGCCTTTGTTACTTTGGTCCCAGCTCTCTGGAGGTCATTCACTAGGTCCCCCCGTGTGGTTCTGGGATTTTTGTTCACCTTTCTTGTTATCATTTTGACCCCACAGGGTGGGATCTTGCGTGGAGCCCCAGATCGAGGGAGATTATTAGTGGTCTTGTATGTCTTCCATTTCCTAATAATTGCTCCCACAGTTGATTTCTTCACATCAAGCTGCTTACCTATTGCAGATTCAGACTTCCCAGCCTGGTGCAGGTCTACAATTGTGTTTCTGGTGTCCTTTGACAGCTCTTTGGTCTTGGCCATAGTGGAGTTTGGAGTGTGACTGTTTGAGGTTGTGGACAGGTGTCTTTTATACTGATAAGGAGTTCAAACAGGTGCCATTAATACAGGTAACGAGTGGAGGACAGAGGAGCCTTTTAAAGAAGAAGTTACAGGTCTGTGACAGCCAGAAATCTTGCTGGTTTGTAGGTGACAAAATACTTATTTTCCACCATAAAACAAATAAATTCTGAAAAGATCAGACAATGTGATTTTCTGGATTTTTTTTCATTTTGTCTCTCATAGCTGAAGTTTACCTATGATGAAAATTACAGGCCTCTCTCGTATTTTTAAGTGGGAAAACTTGCACAATTGGTGGCTGACTAAATCCTTTTTTCCCCACTGTACCCCACTGTCATAGGGCCAGGCAGGGGTTCACCATCTTGTAGAAGGATGTCTACAGGTAGGCTGCAGACATTAGGGATGGAACCCAGAACCTTTCTGATGGGAATTGAACCAATCTGACCATCTGTCAATTCAGTTTCATAACAGTGGTTGAACAGACTTCAGTTCAACCACCCTGTCTGTTGACTTTGAATTTCTCTCTTGGGTCTCCCTGGATTTTACATGATTATAAAATAACTGCCCTGGAGCACTGCATGGGCAGAACACAAATGTACTGAACATGCAAGGTATCAATTACAGTTGATGACAGAAGTACTATCCAGTGTAACAGGTAAGATACCAAGAGGTTAGCAATGAATATTGAACTCCTTGAAATATTGACTGAGATTCTTTGTTTTTATTAAAGGAAAAAATCTCTCCAGGAAAACGTAATACTTTGACCATTAAAACCATACAATAATGAAAATAAATGATACCCCGGGTCACTGGAATATGGAGCTGACGATGGAATCTTTAGATATTCCGCCTGGCTTCATTTACCCTGCTTTTGTTTTTGGGACTCTTACATATGTGATGATTCTGTTTTGTAATATATTAGTGGTAACAACAATTGTCTTCACAAAGAGTTTGCATTCGCCTATGTTCATCTTGCTGTTAAACCTGCCTATACTGGATGTAATGGGAGCCACTGCTCTTTTCCCTCAGCTGTTACACAGTATAGTGTCAAATGACCGCTCTATTTCCTACCCTGGGTGTTTTCTCCAGGCTCTGTTGATTCACATCTATGGTACAGGGAACTTCTTATTCTTAACTGCGATGGCCTATGACAGATATATTGCTATATGCTTGCCTCTTCGGTACCAATCTCTAATGACGTCCAATATTTTGATAAGAATCATCGTAGGCGTTTGGTTATTTGACATCTTTATTCTGGCAGTGCTATTTGGTATGTCTACACAGTTCAAATTTTGTATGAATAATATTGTGGATGTATTCTGCAACAATCCGTCTTTATTGAAACTAGTCTGTGGAGACAGTAGCGCAAATAACTACTATGGGTTATTCACTATCATATTAATTCAAGGTGGATCACTGATCATAGTTACATACACATACATCCAGATCTTGGTGACCTGTTTGAAGACTAGGCAATTAGATGCGAGAGGGAAAGCGCTCCAAACATGTGGAACACATCTGATTGTTTTCTTATTATTAGAGATCAACGCACTCATCACTTTGCTGTCTCACAGATTTGAGAGTGTGTCCCCGCACCTTAGGAGGGCCATCGGTTTATCAATAATTGTATTTCCCCCATGTACTCAATCCACTTATATATGGGTTAAACACAAAAGAACTTCAGAAAAACATGATTAAAATCATTAAAAGAGCTAGGATAACTTTTTTTATTTAATTTAAATATATCAAGTGAAGATTATGCATGGAAGGTGACTTAGCCTTTCTTAATAATTCTGGAAATATTTTAATTTAGTTTAGAAGTGATCAATAAATGATTGATTCGTATTCATGGTCTTTTATAATTTGACTTCCAGGATGCAAACGTAAAAGTACATACAAATATATTTTCTTGCATGGTTTATTCGCATAGGTAAAACAGGAGACACATACATTACACATAAAACTTGTCTGATGCATTTCATTATAGTATTTATAGCTCATGCAAATTTGCAAAAAACTTTCCAAATGTATTATTCATTAATTGTAATACGAATGTTACCTTGAACATATAGTATGACATTTGATTGATTTTAATTTGTTCATGTTTTTAGAATTAGGATTAAACAGACAATTAACATGTTTTAAAGGCAGTTTAAAGGCAAATTTAAACTGTTTAATGTTTGTTATAATTGTCCTAACATATGTATTTCATATTAAACGTTTTAACCTAAATAGAAGGATTTGGGATTTTGAAATAAATTTTTGAATATTTTGAAGGATTTTGAAATTAGCTAAGAGAGTTAACGGTTCATATATTGTGGAGATCAGCCAGGGAAGAACCAGAAGTGAGCCCAGCGTTATCAGGGTATTACAACTCCCGTGCCTCATACACTGCATGGCTACGGTTGTTGCATTTATTTTCACAAAGCCACAGTACAAGGGAATAACACACCATATACCCGAGTACGTAAGTGCCTCAATGCAGGTCCGATGGTCAATAGTGAAATTTAACAAAACATTAAAAAAAACGGACATTACTACATTGGCAATCAGATTGGCAGATTTCAAATAAAACTGTTTTTTGGATTAATGAAATGATTAAATGGGCAATTAAGAGATTGTTTGATTTATTATTCTGACGAACACGGTAATTTATTACAATTTAGTGAGAGAATGGCCAAATTAATCCAGACGTTGTCAGTAATGCTCTAGCAACATCCTCAGAGCAAGGGCCTGAAGTAGGGTTAGGACATTTTTTTATTCGACTGCAACAATTCTCTAGACCCAAGCTCTGCTGGCTAGCTAGCAAATTATTTTGTTTGCAAGCTGGCTTCATACATCTAGCATTCAACTAAAGTAAAATGTAGATGGAAGGTATTGTTTCCAAAAATGTATTAGCTTATGTTTATATTCCATTTTGTTTTCAATTAGGTGCTTACAATTTTACCTTGGCTATGAGTTGGCTTAGTTTTGTTACAATACTATAACAGCAAAGCAAGCTGTGTTACGTCATCTCTTGGGTGTCCCTGCCAATTGAATGCCTATAAAAGAGCTTCCCAGATGCAAATAAATCCATTCAATCAATCATTTTTATTCAATGAAAAAAAATATCAAAGTGAAGAATATACATGAAAGGTGACTTAGCCTTTCTTAATGTTTCTGGAAATATTTTAATTTAGTTTAGAAGTGATCAATAAATGATTGATTCATATTCATGGTCTTTTCTTATTTGACTTCTAGGATGCAAAGGTAACAATATATCTTTTCTGGTATGTTTTATTCTCTATAGGGACAACTGGAGACACATACACATACCATGTGTCTGATGCATTTCATTATACTATTTAGAGCTCATGCAAATTTGCAAAAAACTTTCCAAATGTATTATTCATAATTGTAATATGTTAACTTGAACATATATACTACAACATTTTTGATTGATTTTGATTTCTTCATGTTTTTAGAATTAGGATTAAACAGATAACTAGTTCAGTTTAAAGGAAAATACTCTGTTAAATGTTTGTTATAACTGTCCTAATATAAATATGTATTTCATATTAAACGTTTTATCCAAAATAGAAGGATTTGGGAGTCTGTGTATGTCAGTTGTTTCGTTGTCATTGAGAATAGTATTGAATAAGTGAGTCTTAATCCCGCTCTCCTGGGTGGCAGGGAGGGCGGTTTCTATTCAGCCATCAAGCCAATGAACCCAAAGACTTAAATATGTTTTTCTTCAAGATAAGTTCAACAAGAACTACTTAGATGTTAGTTTACTGGATTTGATTCTGCCTGTGTTTTTAAAAATCCAAATTCAAAGCATGTAATTTGTTTTATGGGAATTATTGGGGAGGAGAAAATTGAAGTCATAAATCAAGTAGTAATTTAAATTGATGAGATGAGAGAAGATATCATTGCAATTACAATTACAATTAGGGCATTTAGCAGACGCTTTTATCCAAAGCGACTTACATGGGTTAATAGGAGTATTGGAGTATTGCTTGATAAAAAACACACTTCTTCAGTCGACCTCATGATGACATCACATTAATAGCTGTAGTTAAAACAGAGCAACAATTGGAGGGAAATATCAATAGTAGGCTACGCCAACTATCCAATGTGATGTATTCTTATCAGGGTATTACAACTCCCGTGCCTCACACACTGCATGGCTACGGTTGTTGCATTTATTTTCACACATTACAAGGGAATAACAGACCATATACCCCATGGACATAAGTGCCTCGATGTAGGTGTTGCTGTAGCCGACCCTACTTGTCACCGAGGTGCTACCCCCCCAGGGGGGCTATTATAGTCCAATAGCCCGCACCGTTCCATGAACCCTCGCGGCAACTCCGGAACACTGGCGATAATGGCTGTGATCGCCACAATATACTAGCTGGAATAGCTGAGTCAATAGTGACATTTAACACAGAAAAAAGAAACTGACATTACCACATTGGCAATCAGAGTGGCGGATTTCAAATAAAACTTTTTTTTAAATTTTGATTAAATTTTGAAGTTGATTAAATGGGCAATTAATAAGAGATTGTTTGACTTAATGTTGCTTGGAACACGGTTATTTATTGCAATTCAATGAAAGAAGGGCCAAATTAATCCAGACAATGTCAGTTATTATGCGTAAGCAAAACATCCTCAGCGCAAGGGCCTGAAGTTAACTTTAGTCATCAGCCACTCAGGGGGAAAGGACATGGGACAAATTTTTTTGGACTATTTCACCGTAGCACGAGTCTCTAGACCCAAGCTCTGCTGGCTACCTAGCAAATTACTTGGTTCGCAAGATAGATTCATACATTTAGCCTTAAAGTAAAGTAAAATTTAAGTGGTTTAAGGTATTGTTGCTCTAAAGATTTGAGAGTGTGTCCCCGTACCTGAGGAGAGCCCTATGTGTATCTGTTGTTGCATTTCCCAAAGTACCCAATCCACTTGTATATGGATTTAAAAAATCTAGAGGAACTCAGTTGGATTATAGAACCCGTATCTTTAAAAGATCATGTTTTTACCAAGAATTGAACGAATACATTTGTTATCCATGATTTTTTCAAGTCTCATTGAGATCCATCTGTTTTGTAAAAGTGCAGTAATACAATACATATATTTCACAAACAAGAAAATTAAAAAGACAGACGCATCAACCAGAATATTCACTAACATGAAGATTGTACGAGCAACAATTTACATTTACATTTTAAGTCCCTTAAAAAATGAGTAATTCAGTTTCAGATGTTGTTGTGCAGCTCGTCCTACAATTATTGATTATAATACCTCAAACCAGCCTTCCAGGTTTTGTATTTGTACATGGAACTGTTAGAGCTACATGTTTTCGATATAAACCTGGTTGAGGATGTTAAATAAAAAGTGGTATCAGTTTTGCGTGATAAATCAGATGGTTTAGCGTGGGCTGGTTAGAGGTCTGCTTTGTCATTGTTTTGTTAACAAAAGGAACCTGCATTGGTCCCTTATGATTGCAACCGGAATTGTTTAGCAAGATTCCTTATTTGATCTGATTATAATTATTAGTTTGGAACCCAGAACCTCTCTGATGGGAATTGAACCAATCTGACCATCTGTCAATTCATTTTCATAGCTGTAGCTCTATTGAAATGGGTAGCCTCTGACTTGATGGTTGATTTTGTATGTCCCTCTTGGGTCTCCCTGGTCCTTACATGAATATAAAATAATTGTCCTGGAGCACTGCATGGGCAGTATCAACTACAGTTGATGACGGAAGTGCTATCCAGTGTAACAGGTAAGATACCAAGAGGTTAGCAACGAGTATCGAACTCTTTGGAGGTGTTAACTGAAGTGCTTTATTTTTATTAAAGGAAAAAATCTCTTGAGGAAATTGCAATACTTTTACAACAAAAACAATGCAATCATGAAAATAAATGATACCCCGGGTCACTGGACATTGGAGCTGACGATGGACTCATGAGATATTCCGCCTGGCTTCATTTACCCTGCTTTTGTTTTTGGGACCCTTACATATGTAATGATTCTGTTTTTTAATATACTAGTGTTTACAACAATTGTCTTCACAAAGAGTTTGCATTCGCCTATGTTCATCTTGCTGTTAAACCTGCCTATACTGGACGTAATGGGAGCCACTGCTCTACTCCCTCAGCTGTTACACAGTATAGTGTCAAATGACCGCTCTATTTCCTACCCTGGGTGTTTTCTCCAGGCTCTGTTGATTCACATCTATGGTTCAGGAAACTTCTTATTCTTAACTGCGATGGCCTATGACAGATATATTGCTATATGCTTGCCTCTTCGGTACCACTCTCTAATGACGTCCAATATTTTGATAAGAATCATCGTAGGCGTTTGGTTATTTGACATCTTTATTCTGGCAGTGCTATTTGGTTTATCTACACGGTTCAAATTTTGTATGAATAATATTGTGGATGTATTCTGCAACAATCCCTCTTTAGTGAAACTAGTCTGTGGAGACAGTAGCGTAAATGACTACTATGGGTTATTCATTATCACATTATTTCAAGGTGGATCACTGATCATAGTTACATACACATACATCCAGATCTTGTTGACCTGCTTGACTAATAAGCAGTCAGATGCTAGGGTGAAAGCTCTCCAAACATGTGGAACACATCTAATTGTTTTCTTATTATTTGAGAACAACGCTCTCATAACTTTGCTGGCTCACAGATTTGAGAGCGTGTCCCCTAACATCAGAAGGGCCCTGGGTGTATCAGTTATTGTATTTCCCCCAGTCCTCAATCCACTTATATATGGGTTAAACACAAAAGAACTTCAGAAAAACATGATTAAAATCATTAAAAGAGCAAGGTTAACTTAAAAATATTGAACTAAACCATGTACATTTCCAATGCACCTTTTTTTTATTCAATGAAAAAAATATCAAAGTGAAGAATATACATGAAAGGTGACTTACCTATCCTCAATGTTTCTGGAAATATTTTCATTAAGTTTAGAAGTGATCAATAAATTATGGATTTGTATTCATGGTCTTTTCTATTTGCCTTCCAGGATGCAAAGGTAAAAGTACAAACAAATATCTTTTCTGGTATGGTTTATTCTATATAGGGACAACTGGAGACACATGCACATACAACTTGTCTGATGCATTTCATTATTGTATTTAGAGTTCATGCAGGTTTGCAAAAAACACCCACAATTTATTATTCATTAACTGTAATACAAATGTCAACATGAATGTTACATTTTTCATATTTTTAGAATTAGGATTAAACAGATAATTACAATTCTGTTTAAAGACAAATACTCTTTAATGTTTGTAATAATTGTCGTAATATAAATATGTATTTCATCTTTAACGTTTTAACCTAAATAGAAGGATTTGGGAGTCTGTATGTCAGTTGTTTCATTGTCATTGAGAATAGTATTGAATAAGTGAGTCTTAATCCCGCTCTTCTGGGTGGCAGGGAAGCATGTTTCTATTCAGCCATCAAGCAAATGAACCCAATGACTTATGTTTTTCTTCAAGTTCAACAAGAACTACAAAGATGTTAGGTTACTGGATTTGATCCTGCCCGAAAATTCAAAGCATGCAATGTGTTTTTATGGGAATTACTTGGGAGAATAAAGAAAAATGGGAAGAAAACAAAAGTAAAAAATCAAGAGTAATTCAACTTGATGAGATGAAAGAAGGTATCATTAGAGAATTGTTTGCTATAATACACTTTTTCAGTCGACCTCATGTTTACGTCACAGTGTTAGCTGTAGGTGAAACAGAGGTACAACTGGAGGGAAATATCATTAGTAGGCTATAGCAAGTATCCAATGTGATGTATACTTGTTGTGTTGTTGAGTGTCATAAATTAAGTATTGTCTGTTGAAGGTGTGAATATGTGAGTAAGATGAGTCATGTTCACCTAATCAGAAACTGTGGAACCAGGGGAAACGTAAATGAAATTATTTAAGAGAGTTAACCGTTAATATTCTGTGGCGATCAGCCAGGGAAGAACCAGAAGTTAGCCCAGCGTTATCAGGGTACTACAACTCCTGTGCACGGCTACGGGTGTGGCATTTATTTTCACACAGCAACCGAACAAGTGAATGATAACATAATATAACAATAATATAATAACACACCATATACCCGTGGACATAAGTGCCTCGATGCAGGTGTTGCTCTAGCCGACCCCACATGTCACCGAGGTGTCACCCCCCCCAGGTGGGCTATTAGTCCAAACAGTCTGATAGCCACGGCTTTGATCGCCACAATACGCTATCTGGCAGATCTGAGTCAAAGTCACGTCAAGTCTTTCTGGGCTCAAGTCCGATGGTCAATAGTGAAATTGAACACAGATAAAAAAAACGGACATTGCTAAATTGGCAATCAGAGTGGCAGATTTAAAGTAAAAACAGTTTTTTGGATTGATGAAATGATAATAGGCAATTAATAAGAGATTGTTTGACCTATTGTTGTTTGGAGCACGGTTATTGATTGCAATAAAAAAAATTCTATAAAATTGATAAATAAAACCAAATTATCCAGACGATGTCAGTAATGCATAAGCAAAACATCCTTGGAGCAAGGGCCTTAAGTAAACTTTGGTCATCAGCCACTCAGGCGGAAACGACATGGGACAACATTTTTTTTTCTTCATACATCTAGCAATCAATTAAAGTAAAATTTAAGTGGAAGGTGATGTTTCCACAAAATGTAGCTTATGTTTTTATTACATTTTGTTTTCAATTAGGTGCTTACAATTTCATCTGGGCCATGACTTGGTTTAGTTTTGTTACAATCCGATAAAACAGCAAAGCATGCTGTGTTACATCATCTCTTGGGTGTCCCTGCCAATTGAATGCCTTTAAAAGAGCTGCTCCTTTGTGATGCAAATACATTGTAGGTCATCTATTAGTTGATGACAGAGATACAACACACTAACAGGTAAGAAACCAAGAACATTTAGGAAAGATTTAGTTAGATTAATGTAGAACTGTGTTTGATGGAAGTACATGTTAGATCTAATTTGGAGTAATGAAAAATTAACATTTTTAACTTTTCATTATTTTTCCAGGATAATTTAACATTAAATCATGAACTTAAATGATACTCTTGGTTACTGGAAAATTGAACTGAAGCTGGAATCATTAAACCTAGAAACTGGCCACATTTATCCTGCGTTTATTTTTGGAACCCTTGCATATTTAATTACTATTTTCTCTAATATGTTAGTGTTAACAACGATTGTTTTAACAAAGAGTTTGCATAAGCCCATGTTCCTCCTGCTGTTAAACCTACCAATAATGGACATGATTGGAGCTACTGCTTTTCTACCACAGCTTGTAACCAGCATTGTTTCCAACAACCGCGCTATTTCCTACCCTGGGTGTTTTCTCCAGGCTCTGTCTATTCACATCTATGGTACAGGGAACTTAATGTTTCTAAGTGCGATGGCTTATGACAGGTATATCGCTATATGCTTGCCTCTTCGGTACAATGCTATCATGACCTCAAATATTTTAATAAGAATCATCACTAGCATTTGGTTGGTTACCATCTCTTTGATGGGCATCCTTTTAGCTCTTTTTGCACGGTTCAAAATTTGTAGGAATAGAGTAGTAGATGTATTCTGCAATAATCCCTCTTTGGTAAAACTGGTCTGTGAAGACAGCAGCGTAAATAACTACTTTGGTTTATTCACTATCATATTAATCCAAGGTGGCTCACTATTAATAGTTATATACACATACATCCAGATATTGTTGACTTGTGCTATCACTAAGCAGTCAGATGCTAGGGGAAAGGCTCTCCAAACATGTGGAACACATCTGATTGTTTTTATATTTTTAGAGGTTAATACTGCAATCAGTTTAATCTCTCACAGATTTGAGAGTGTGTCCCCATACCTGAGGAGAGCCCTAGGTGTATCCGTTGTTGTATTTCCCCCAGTACTCAATCCACTTGTATATGGATTTAAAACCCAGGAACTCAGGCGGAATATAATCCGTCTATTTAGAAGATCATGTTTTTCCCAATAATTGAACAAATACATTTTCATTGTTAATTTGTCATTACTTTTGTACATAAAATATACTTATGTTATATACGTTCTGTACATGTTGTAACCGTTAAAATAAAACGGCTACTGCAAGGATGTACTATATTGCATGCATCATTTAACCATTCTTTAATATATATTTAGTATTGGATGCATATAATTAGAATGCTAGCTACACAATTGTTATATTTTTTTAAGAAGATGAATGTAAATAATGTATCAAATTACAGTATAGGAAAGTGTGTAAATGCATGTTTTTAATACAAATTTCAATATTAAATTATGCATTTTATCAAAAATCTCTGTTTAGTTGTCATTTGTCTCAAATTTAAGAATTGTAAGTTGAAATTTCTACCCTGTCGCCTAATACGGTCGCCAACTGGCCTCAGAGTGGACATAGTCCCCAGAAGAGACCCGAATCGGTTAACTCCGTGCATATGCCACTGTACCACGGACATACCATGGCATATGCGTCAGGAAAGGCAACTGCGGTTCAGGATTGAACAT